>BPLQ01013756.1:0-68786 GCA_021605075.1 Caerostris darwini | reverse complement strand
ATATATATATATATATATATATATATATATATATATATATATATATAATATATATATATAATATATATATGGGGAAAATATGATGGCGGATAAAGTACAAAAATTAGATAGCAAATGCAGCATGCGTGAATCCTACGTTTAAAACTACTTTTATCATAAGTGCATATTGAGTGTAAAAACCTATATTATATTTACTTCAAGTAGTATTATTAACTTCAACTAAAAACTGTTGACTTTGGCTTGCACATCAGAAAATTTCTTGATATGATATAGATTTTGTACTCATTATTCCAAGTTTTCCTGTGGAAAATTTGTGAAGATTCGAGTGTCATGGAATATAAAGTAAACGCAGATTTTTCATTCTCAAACCATAATTCACAGACTAAGTTTTGTTAATAAAAGCACTGAAATTACGATGATTGTCAGGTTACATACACACAGCTTTTAGCCTGCATCATTGAAATCCGCTACTGATATATAATAGAAAAGAAAATAATTAATGAAATCAAGTTACAGATCACGTGATAAATTGACGTCGGTGTCTTCGCTTGTTTGCTGCAGTAAAGAAGATTGGAAAGTTACTATCCGACACTATATTCAGAGATTATATATAATTCATCAATTGTCTACGTGTCCAGGTATGCATTTATGTTGCAACACAATATTATGACTGAGATTACTAATCAAATCAAAAAAATAGCAAAGCATTTAACATAAGAAGGTCGTCAGGGTAAATATCGGTTTATTACTTTACTTACAGTAAAATTTCTTCTTAAATCGTTGAAATCCTCTATTCGTTTGGTGTAGTAAAGATAGAAACAAATGAAATACGAGTTTCAGGTGATTTGATGAAATGACGTTGTTGGCTTTGCTTGTTTGCTGTAAGAAAATAACTACGAAAATTAACATCAGACACGATATTGAAAGATTCTATAGGCAGATGGCCATATCTACATGATTAAGCACTAATTTATAACGATGAATGGCAGATTGCCTTATCACGCAAATCAGTAGATGGCTTCCCACTCTTATTAGCACAAGTGTGCATTGAGTTGTGCCTACCAACACATTCACCTTATTATCTTTATTAAATTCATTGGCAATGAAAACCAATAAAGCATACTTATATTTAACAAATAAGCTACCATTTTTATCAGCAATAACCATGGGCTGCGTAACATATTGAATCTTCCATCTGTTTGCATAGTTTGCAAGACGATTTTAACCAACTGTGTAGTCAAAACGAACTGTTCTTTATCGAAACTTGATTGCAATTTCCCAACTTGCCGGTACTAATAATTTCTCGACACAGCATTGATCTATATATTTATCCATAATATCTCGCACTTCTTGCATTTGATTAGTCTTGCAAATAACTTCAACTCAGTACCAAAGTAAAAAACTTCGCACTCATAAATTTAATTACTTTCGCTAATTTGTATACAACATATAATGCGACGAAAGGTATTAAAAATACCGAATTGTACGACTTTAAGTATTTTTTTATCAAATAGTCGAATTAATATTAATTTTAATACTCGATTCTAGTACTTTTATCTCAAAAATGCAACTTTTTTCAAAAAGCTTTTTTAAAAAATCGGAGAATGTATTAAATTATGCAGTAATAAAATGCTAAGAAATATAATGACAATAGATACAATACCGTCGATAGATGAAAATCACTTTCTATCTTTTATATTAGGTGTAATAAATTATATTATAAATAAATATTTATAAAATTCAGAAACTTCTTTGCTTTCCTAAAAATATTTTTATGTTAGTGATTTCCACCAAAGTCATATTAAATATGAAGTGTAATTAATTGCTGCGATCATTTGCAGGTAGAACTTCAGCAAATCATTGTCTCCAAGCATAACTATGGTTGCGGACAACCCGCCAAACGCAGAGGTATCATAAACATTATCACAATCCACACTGAATCTCGTTTCCAAGAACAGCGGCTATAAATAAACTCATGTCCAAAAATTAAGGATAATGAAGTTCAGGCAAAGAAAGAGACAGAAGCAAAACAAATTTGACTTATTTGTAATGTCTATTTATTAAACAAAAGGTAAAGAGCAAAAAAGATGCTATATGTTTGAAATAATTAATAAAAATTGCGATTTTTAATACCTGGAGCAAATTTCAAAAGAGAACCTATTTACAAAAAACAGTATAACATGGTTAGTATGATGGTTAATATGGAGTATGTCTCCCAGACGATGCAATGCAGGCCTTACAACGCTTTGGCATGCTGAGTATCAAATTATCAATCTGATCATGGGGAATATTACACCACTCATCAAGCAATGCCCTCCGAAGCTCCGGTTGACAGATGGGAGGGGGTTGACGGGCTGCAATTCGTCGGCCAAGCATATCCCACACATGCTCTATTGGATTCAAGTCCGGTGAGTATGCTGGCCAATCCATACGGGCGATATCCTCCAATTGAAGGCATTCGTTTACAATGTTTGCACGGTGAGGACGGGCGTTGTCATCCATAAACAGAAATTCAGCACCCATGGCGCCCCGAAACAAACGTACATGGTGTTCCAGAATGACATTCCGATAGATGTGGCCTGTCATCGTTACACTCTGAACATGCAGGTCAGTTCTGGAACCAAGAATAATTCCTCCCCAAACGAGCCATCCTGCAACACCGTAATGGTGTCGTTCAATTGTGTTCTCTTGGGGATAACGGGTACCTGGCGCTCTCCATATGAAAGTCCGGCGAGAATCAGACTGCAAACTAAACCTGGACTCGTCGGAAAACATGACACAATACCACTGTTGCGGTGTCCACAATGCATGCTCTCTACTCGAGGTTAATCACAGGCGACAGTAAGTGGAACACATCTGACATTCCTACGAGCATATAGACGACTGTGCCCTAAGCGTCTGTACACGGTCTGCCTTGAAACTGTCGTACCGGTTGCTGAAGAAAGCTGACGAGACAGGTCTGATGCTGTGCTCCGTCTGTTTCTTTTGGCAGTAACTGCTAAATACCGGTGCTCATTCGGCGTTGTAACTCGGAGGCGACCTATGCTGTAACATCTACTCACATTACCATTATCTTGGAATCGTTGCCAAAGCCTGGAGATGACACTCTGGGCGATTCCAAGTTCCTCGGATACTTCCACCTGGGTACGTACACATTCCAATCGTCCTATAATTCTAATCATCCAAATGCTTCCTTTGTGCCATAACTATGAGGTTATTGCACTGAAAGGCTTTTAAAGCGCTTGTGAACAATTTTACTTCTTTGCCACCATTCCTTATATACCCCTCTCTTACACTCTCGTCATTGTGACGTACTATCCTCGCCATCTGGTGGTTTCCTGTAATTTGCATATTCTTCTTCAAGATGTGTGTGATAATTCTATAGGTGAAATTTTTATTTGATTCTGAATTATCCTTAATTTATGGACATGAGTGTATTTTGGCCTGTGGTAATTAAACCAGTTTTTACTTATATACTACTACTATCAATACTTATATATTAAGAAATAAATTCTTAAAAAGCGGAGATTTTTTTTTAGAAATTTATCAAAATGCCGGAAAACCTTCCTTCGAGAAAGATCTATTTTTAGCATAGTAAATATTGAGAAAATTCTTCCTTTAATGAATGCAAATTACTCTTGAAATATAACGCATGAGAGTGAAAGATATTATAAAGCATTATCTAGTCAGGGCAAAATATTTTTTAATAATTATGCACTTATTTTATATTTTCCAGCTCTACATTCGGTTTCTGAAACTTTTCTTCTAATCTTTAATTTTAATCTCTTACAAAGCCACCCAAGAATCAAGTACGTTTTCGTTTACTTAATTCCCTTTAAACATCCCCTTTAAAATGCTGTAAGCGTCTTTTGAAGTTTCTGCTGACAAATCCTCTTTAAAGGAAACGCTTTACCAAAAGGGTTGACAGGTTTTCTTAAAACGTGGGAGTTTTAAAATGTAAGTAAAGACTTTGATGTAATAAGAGGATGGCTTTAGTTTTCAGCAGACGTAAAGGTAAGCTGATATGCCATAACTGTTAAATTCAAACAGTTAATAAAAAGAAAATAGATTACGTGGTATTAGTTAATTTAAGCCACTCAGCTTTGAATTAATTATCAATTTCTAAGACCGATGCTTTTAAATTAATAGTTAAATTTTTTTTAAATATCGACAGTTTATCTGCTAAAATGTTTATTTTCACTTCTATTTAAATGGCATTTGATAATGAAATATCTTAAACCACGAGATTATGAGGTCGAAGTAGCTTAGTGAATAGCGCGTTAGACTTCCAAACTTTGTTAATAAAGTTTGAATCCCAACACTTGATCCAAAAAGTGTCAAGTGATGCAGAAGGGAAAGTCTTCATCTCTAATATGGGAACGCGGCCTGATGGCCAATTGGCTAACGCTTTGGCCTTTGGTACCACAGACTTCAGTTTCGAATACTGGCTGCGGCATGGGTGTTACTTTTTAAACCTTTTTTTTTTTTTTTTTTTTTGCATTTCATCATCCATTTTTTTTAAAATTTTTAATTTCATTTTTTTTTCCATCAATCAAGAACGTAGTAAAACTGAACGTACTTTCTTGCCAATCTAATTTTTATTGGTATTTAATATACAGTGGATAAAAAAAGTATTGGCAATTGCCTATAAATGATCATATTTGCTAACAAAGTATGTTTACAAATTTTATTTTAACATAGCGATTACAGAAGGAGAAAAGACGAACAAATATAACGAAATTTTCATTTAAATATTTTTCTAGTCAAAATCTACGAGAAAATCCAAAATTTACGTGATAAAAAAAGTATTGCCAAAAGTATGAAATTGACAAAATTATGAGCGAAAACAAAATCAGTATATGTTTAGTACTTTGTATGCATACCTTCTGAATCTATAACAGCTTGTAATCTATTTCTCATAGAGGAAACTAAGGTCTTTGTTGTACTGTTGGGAATTTTGTGCCACTATTGCAAGAGTAAACGTTTGAGGTCGTCTTTACTTGAAATTTTATGTTTCTTGATTTCTAGATCCAGCAGGTGCCATAAATTTTCAATTGGATTGATGTCAGGCGATTGAGGTGGGGTTTTTAATTGGCGAGGAGCATTGTAGAGTAGCCATTCACGGGTGAGATTCGCTGTATGCTTGGGGTCATTGTCTTGTTGAAAAACGAATGATGTTCCCAAGCCAAGATTTTGGGCACTGATTTTTAAGTTATGGCGCAAAATGTCAATGTATGTAAGTGCTGTCATAATACCATCAATAAAATGCAGGTTGCCAATTCCATTAGCTGCCATTCAGCCCCAAACTAAGACGCTGCCTCCACCATGTTTTACAGTAGCAGTTAAATGTTGCTTTTCCAATTCAGTATTTGGCCTCATCCACACATATCGTCGTCCATCACTGCCGAAAATGTTAAACTTTGATTCGTCGGAAAAAATAACTGTGTTCCAAAACTCTTCACATAAATCAACGTGTGATTTTGCGAAATCTAACCTCTTTCTCCTATTTATTTCCGAGATGAATGGTTTCTTTCTAGTTGCCCTTCCATAATAACTTCTCTCGTGTAAAACATTCCGTACAGTCTGTACGCTGAAAGTCTTTTGCGAAGTGAAAGCAGCATCTCTACCTATCTGGGGTGCACTTATTTTAGGGTTTTTCTTAACCTTGATAATAATGACACGTTCTTCTCTTGTAGAAAATATTCGAGGTCGTCCACTTCTAGTCTTATTTTCCGTTGATCCTGTTTCCTTCAACTTTTTTACAACACTTCTGACAGTAAATAAACTTATATTGAACTGCACTCCTATAGCACAATAAGTTAAAACTTCATTTCTGAGCCTAATAATCGTGTTTTTAACACTAACTTCCAACTCCTTCGATTTCGAAGTCATTTTATGGCAGTAATCGCAAAATAATGCATAGACACTTTTGGAGTAGTTTTGCAGACTTATACCGGTAGAGTTTCTTATCAGTCGAAACACGTGACTTCAATGTAACAAAATTTGCATAGCAGTTAAAACTTTGCCAATACTTTTTTGACAACGCAAATTTTCGTTTTTGAAAGAAAAAATCGTAGAAAATGCAAATTAAAATAAAATTTTTACTATTTTTATATATCTAAGATGTCTTGTATTTAATTACTACAGCTAAAATTGCATAACATTTTATTTATTTGTCAATATGAATAAAATAAGGCAATTGCCATTACTTTTTTTACCCACTGTATGTCAGATAGATATTTTCAATATCTAACTACATAATACATATCCATACCTGCATCATTACTGTAAACGGTATAAATGTTTAATAGGATATTACGCACACAATATATATTGTTAGATCCAAGCAGATACACATGTATATATTAAAAACTATTTAAGTAAACAAATGGCATATATATATTATATAATTGAATATATATCTGCAATTACGTAAATTACATATATTATAATTATATTGTATATATTTATATTCAGTTTACTTTCAAAAAATGGAATCACTGCAAATGTTGAAAGTTTTAACATTCTTCTATTTATATAAATTAATTTGGGGAAGCACTTTTTTTTCACCATTTCCAGTAATGTAATCTCTAAATATATTAAATTTCTTTCAATGCCTGTTAAATTTTCGCACTAGGAGAACAAAAATTGCTTTGTCATGTTCTGCGCTAACTTTCAACATGACCGCAAAATCTTGTCAATAATGTGAGATTTGGATTCCTTAATTTTTTTGTCGTCTTTTCTGTGACTTTATTCATGCATTTCTCTAATAACAGTGATGGTAAAATAGCGTCTTTTTTATACGCTTGCAAGCAGAATTAAAATGAATGAGGCAATTTGTTGATGTTGCACTAATTATAATACATAAATATGTTCACCTGCAATACAAGTACGTATTTTAATTTGTTGAAACGTTTATTGTTATATTCAAGATAATATCAATTTTCCAACTATACAATTCGCAGGGTATTCTGAGAATAACTCATTAACTATTCAGGATAATAATCATTGCTCGGATCACAAAAAAGCTACATATGAAATAATATTTCTACGACACATAGGTTTCTAAAAAGTGCAGTAGGTGCACAGAAAACAAACTTTATATGATTTATATGCGAAACTTCTTAACAGAAGAAAACAAATCAACTTAAGAAAATAAAGATAACAAATTTATTCATAGGCTTTAGGAAAAAATTTAAAGAAAGATAGGTCTATCTGTTATAAAATGGAACTGTCACTATTGCGCGAGCGATGTTTGAAGAAAATGTCCTATAAACTGTGCAAAAAAGTGCATGATATTCTGATTTCACAAAATGCTGAAGAATATTATTGAAGAAGTACCCCAAAGTGAATTAAAGAATCCTTGCCGGTATTTATCCTATATAGGAGACTTTAAAGAGTGCATTATTAGGAAAGTACTTTCTGATTTTGATGCTTCATGAAGAAAAAAAAAAACTTGTTCTCATTCAATGAATATTTAGATAGAGGACCAAATCGTATAGAAGAAATTCATCCATTACTTTGAGATTCGCACAAAACGAAAATGGTATAATTTCATCATTTCAGTTAAAAAAAATCCGTTTTACAGATTACAGTAGCCAAAGAAAATCAAGATTTCGTTAGATTTATATGGTGGAAAGATTACAAAGAAAGACAATAGAAAGTCTACCGGCACCGACGCGTAGTGTAGTGTGCGCGAACACTGATTTTTAAAGATTTGGAGGATATAGTTAAAAGAACCGACGATGTTGAAATCACGATTTTTGTAAAAAAAAAATCGAAATTTTTTAAAATTGCTTTTCTCTCTATATATATGTTTATATTATATGTCTCTCCCTTCATATATGCATAAATAATATATGTTTTTATTCCCATTTATGATATGTTTTATACATATTCTTTTAATTAGAAGTATTTACGTAAATTTAAAAAATTTAGTTTGTTGACAATTTTTGTCAAATTTTAAGAAAAATATTCATGTATATACTTTCATGTATATATATTCATGTAACGTTTTATAACCTAGTATAACAATAGTACCGGGAACATTTTTCTATAAAACATTTTTTTTTACATTTTGCTTCTGAACGTGGTCAACTGCCTTAATACGAGAAGTGATGAAACAATTGTAAAATCTTCACTTTGCATCTTGTCTTGCTTTTTACAGAGGTTCTTCCTGCACTTTTAAAAAAAAAATACAGAGATAAAAAAAAGATAAGAATTTTATTTTCTAACGCGTTCACTCTTATAGACCTCTTGTCCTCATATTCTAAGAATAGCTCTTTAATCTTTTCAAGATTAAAGAACTATTCTTAGAATATGAAGGTTTTTTTTGTCCCACTCCTCCACAATAATCTTCCAGAGATCATTCCACATCTCGGGATAGTGATTATCGTCAAGGATCTACACGTCAAGGGACTTTGGTAGAACGCATTTAAATGAAATAAGCTAATTCTGGTTTCATTTCTCATTTTTTTTCCCAAATTTAGAGCAAAATATTTAGAGATACAACTGGTAACACTATCCTAACGGAACACAGAATAAGGCTACCCGTTATCCCGATAACAACAGTAACAATTTTATATGTTAAGAAATAGAATGTTTTTGAAAATAAGTATTGAAATCTATTTCTTATAGTAATCTGTATTAATTTTGAATTTTTTGGTCTATTTTATATTATCCGAATCGAGACTAATCATAAAAACTTAATTATCAGAATCCAGTTATGATAATCATTTTCAGCAGCAGCATTTGTTTTCACTGAATCAACATTTTAGGTATCTTTTTTTCCACTTTTTTCAGTGGTTGATCAATCTTTTTCCATTATTCATCAACTGGAATAACATATTTCAATTTTTAAGCTGCCAAATAATTTTCTTTCAACAATTAATTATATTATATATTATGGTAAAGGCAAAAATGAACACATGTTTAAACAAACATAACTTAAAAATTAAATGTTTGAAATAAATATAAGAGTATAAACAGCTGAAGAATGAACAAAATTTTAAACAAACAATGAGATAAAATAAATACAAGAAGTCTCTCAGAAAAAAATAGCACTAATTTCTTTATTTTAATATGTGAAATTGTGCACACATTAGAACTTAAATATATTTTTAGAATATTTATTTCATAATTACATACAATCTTTCTTTAATTAAATATGTATGTTAATTTTATCCTTAGTCAAACAACAACAAACAACAACATTTATAAAATTAAGTTAATTTAAAAAAAAAAAAATCTTACTTTTTATATTAATTACAATTTTATAATTGTGGTTTAAATTTTATTAAGTGGTTTTTATTTAAAAAATAAAATTTATTACAACTGTGTTTACTATATAAATTAAAACATCATTAAATTTCTGCTACATAATTTTTCGCAGTTAAATCTGATGAAATTGTTTTTAATGTCGTTTTATTTCAAATTTTCCGTAAACCTTTTACCTTATCACTTTCGCAGAAAGCTAAATATTTTATTAAAAAAATTACTAATGTTATTTTACGAAATAATTATAATTGTTAATGCATAAAAATTAAATGAGAACAGAGCGTAATTTCAACAAAATATAATTTAAATCGATAATTTATTCATTTAAAAATGTTAGTTTTGGAATGTATCAAAGTTGAATGGTTTTGCAAACATAATTATGACTACGCAAGAGTAAATATTTTTTAAGTCGAAAGCAGACGTTAAAATCATAAAATTTTAATTTCATTTTACATTTTTTTATATGAGATAATTTTTCACATTAATATTTTAAAATATGATGTTTCTATAATTAGTTTCTTTCGAGGGATAAATGTCTTTTTTATGTATTTTTTTTTTTAATTTTCAATATGCCTTTTGTTTTAAATTTTTTTCAATTTAAATTTTTGTTTAATTATTAATTACTAATATATAAGCAAATTCCAACACAGAATTGGAAGAAAATCCAAAATTAAATTTTTAATTATATATACTTTTTAGAGAAATCTTCTACTTTTTCTTTTCATTTTACTACTTGTAAAAACAATAAATTTTTCTGCTTAAATTTATAGTTTGCCATTAAAATTCAAGCTATAACGGAATGAATGCTATCCACTGAAAGCGTAAACTAACACGGCATTTCGATAAAAGCATTGACGGAAGAGAATTTTTAAAGTAGAAACAAATAAAAAAAATATTTCGCTTTTAGGAAAGGCAAAAAATATTTAATTTGTGCAAAAACTTTATAAAATACAAATTGAATTTTTTAAAATTTAAATATGACGCGAAACTATTTTAGTATAAAATTTAATTAAGTTAGGATTATTGTATGTAAATAAAAATAAGTTCTTTGCATATAATCAGCAGTAAAAGGGTCATTAAATGTAATCGTAAATTAATCATTCCTGATTAATTCAAGAGTTCCAAAGTTACTTACAATAAACCAGAACCTTAATTTTTTTACTTTTATTTTGTTTGTATTTAGAGTAATTAAAATTTTTTTAATTATTTTATTTCTCTATAAAATCGTATTATGAAATTTACTGCCATATTGTTGCCATCCCGTAAAGTCACTAATATGGTTTAAACATCTGAATAAAATTTATTTTTAAATATTGTACTGCAGCAAACCAAATCAAATACTGTTGACTGCAGCAATCCGATGTCTTTTTTCAGTCTTCTTTGATATTCTTTTACCAATAAAAGACAAATATGAATGTTATAATTTCTGATTTCTGAAGCCGGACAAAAATCAATGTCTCCAATTATTGAATAGACATCAAATGTTAAACATATACATTGATTTCATTCATGTACATTTCTTTGTGGCTTTCACAATTATTCATTTATCGGAACTGTAACCCATACACGAAAGGGCAAACGACTTGCCACGTGTCGAAGTTATAAAAAGAACTAACTAGTTCATCAAGCTCTCATTGTTCGCTCGGCAAAAGAAGTTGTAATGCTTCCAGCTATGTGCTAGAAATAACCACATTGAACGGCGTATTTGCTTGTAGACGTCTGAAAGTGGCTTCTTTCAATGGTCTCATTTCCCTCTTTTCAATTCCAGTTTCTGTCTAAGTAATAAATATTAAAGGAATCTGGCATAAAAATAGTTAATTAAACAGATTCTGTTAATAATTGTGTTTGTTGATGGTATGCATTTTATTCGAGGTACTGAATTCGTATTATTAACTATTCATGTTTTTTGAAAAGTCATTTATATTTTTTCTCCTTTTTTGATAAAACATAGCATATATACAATCAGCATGTTAAAGCACGAGCAAAACAGATTCGTTTATTTTTTTTTTAACCTTAATATACTCATGTTTGTGAAAATTGCAACACAATGAAGGAATCCTCATAATTGAATGAAATTTAATACACAGTTGATTGGTAGTGGTACAAATAAATGATTAAATGTTCAAAGCAAACAAACAATAACAAGAGATCGGAATCAGTATTTTGTGTAGCCACCCCGCGCCGCAATAAGTGCTGCTACACGACGTGGCATGGAGTCAAACAAATTTTGAATGTCTGCCTGAGGAAGAGCATTCCATATTGTTTGTATGCTCACCCAAAATTCGTCTGCAGAAGCAACAGGACGAGGATCACGAGCGAGACGCCGACCAACGAAATCCCACACATGTTCAATTGGCGACATATCCGGGGAATACACAGGTCAAGGAAGAAGCTGTACCTGCAGGGTTGCAAAGAAGGATTGAACAGTCCTAGCGATATGAGGGCGGGCATTGTCCTGTTGAAATACAGCGCCTGACAAGCTTTGAAGGAAGGGAACAGCTTGGGGCTGTAGGACTTCACTGATGTACCGGTTGCTGTTCAGATTGCCCACAATTCTTAGCAACTGAGATCGTCCATGATATGCTATGACACCCCAGACCATAACTCCGGGTGTTCGTCCACTGTGGCGTTCGATAATGCACTCCGGAAGGTAGCGTTCACCGGCATAGCGTCTGACACGAATGCGGCCGTCATGGTACCACAAATTAAAGTGGGATTCGTCAGAAAACACGACATGCTGCCAATCAGCACGCCAGTCTCTATGCTGAGCGGCCCATTGTAGCCGCAGGTGGCGAGGGTTTAGCGTGAGAGGGTTCCTGTATAAAGGAGTCCTTGCGCGCAGTCCACGCTGCAGCAGACGTCTACGAATTGATGAAGCACACAATGAAACACTTGTAGGTATTGACCACTGTGCTGCCAATTGTCTAGAGGAAGCTGTATGGTCCGTCAGCGCCATGCGGACCAGGTGTCTATCATCGCGAGCTGACGTCACATTTCAGGGTCCACTCCCGGATTTCCTAGTTGTCCGACACTCGTCCATCCACTGCTTCCAAAGACGCATCACTGTGCTGCTGTTACGCTGCACACGAGCGGCTACTGCACGATAAGACAATCCAGCTTCACGAAGGCCGATGATTCTCCCCCGTTCAAACTCTGTAAGTTGCTCAAATCTCGCTGTCTTTGATCGAAGAGGCATAAGTAACGATTGAGCTAACGTTTACCACTAGCAGATAACCACCGATAACCATACACGCCTCGCCACAGCCGTCTATTTATTCGGATCTATCCGCCGTTCAGAGGGCGCTGCTCAGCATACGCATGCGCTACGGATTTGAAATTCTAATCATTTGCATATCATGCGCTAATTTGCATTTCCTGCAAATTTCAGCTAACTCGCGTAAGTCCTTCATGGTGTTGCAATTTTCACAAACATGAGTTTATATTAAATTTAATTTTGGTATTTAGAAATATGTATATTTAGCAATCTGTTTTTAACTCCTTACATCTAAAAATTATTATTGATACTCAATGCTGAATTATGTTCTAAGAAAAACAATTCATAATGAATACAATGCTGTGGTATTCTTTCAAAGAACTATTAGAAAAAGTTACTTGGCTTATTTGAAATATTTTTTTTTACATTCATTATCAAGATTATTTGTTATCAAGTAAGTTCACTGTCTTCTGGTGGTTCTGTCGTGTGCTACATATAGTCAAATCATTCAAAATCTAGTCGTCTTGATAATGATAGTGACGGTGTTTTTTTTCATGATTCTGAATGGTTATGGATTTTATTTTTACGTCACTTTTATCAACTAAGAAAAGTCACAATATTATGAAGAAAGATATGTATATTTAAATAAAAATTGTCCCGTCCTAGTGGTAAGGAACGCAGCTTGCAAATTGTAAGAATCAAGTTTGAATCCGCTATTTTCAGAAATGTTAAGGTTCCTAATTGACAATTGCAGACAGTCAGCTTAAGTGTTTCATATCGACGGTATCAGGAGTATGGTGTTATTTTTCTATTATATTACTCTCAAAGTGTTGTCTCCAATCCTTCTGGTATTTCGGACGACAGAGAAAGGTTTTTCACCCCTATGTTTCAATCCTGGTTTCTTTTATTTACTTTTCTTTCTTTGGGCACATATCCCGCTTTGACTCTTGAAAAATGAATTCTATTTCGAGATGTCTTGGGAAATGCTATGTTGTTTTCCGCTCTTCTTTTTTGATGCACATGCCGCTGAAGCATGGCTTATAAAAGATGTCAACTGTGAGAAAAATATTTTTTCATAATTTTATTTGAATATCTTATCTTGTAATTTACATTTCTATTTAATTTCTCCGTGTACTGTAGTGAATGGAAGCTAACGGGAGAATGAGTGAATAAATTCGATTCTCTCTAGTAAATGTATATTCTTTTTAACTTGAGTATTTTAAATTAACTGCAAACTACATGTATTTCATTCCATTTAACACTGATGGCTCAGTAGCGCATACTACCTAGCGTTCAAGAAACGAATGCTCGACGCGCGCTATTTCTGATGTTATTGTTCGAAGTTTCTGTATATCTGTCTAGAAAAAAATATCGTACATATTATGTAAAAACAAATGAAACATCTTACAAAAATTTTAAGGAATACAAGAGACACATTTAGACGAAAGAATATTGATCAAAATGTTCTTATTCACAATTTAAAGTTTTCTTTTTTTATGTGTGTGTAATATTGGTAGGCCTCATGTGCCAAATATGTATTCCACGAACAGCCCACCTACGGGAGGGGAGAGTAGGAGATTGCCTTCCAAGATAACTTTTACGGGTAACTGCCCCGTATTAGAGTGTTTTATGGGAGAAAATTTCCTTCCGACAGCCTGAGTACCGATGCTAGATGATTTTTACACAAATCGTCGCAGTCACTATCGATTCTCCTTGTCTCTGAAAGGAATGACAACAACAATGCAGCGAGCAATGCACTTATGTCACCTTGCATGCCAACTACGAAGGTTGCTACTGTGACACAAACCCGGCGATACCGAGCTTGTAATTAAAATTTTTTAAATGCAGGTTATCGATCAGAGTGAACTGTGCACGAAATTTTAAGTTCACATATTATTAAAACCTACGAAATAAGGTGTGCTGGCAACAAACGAAATTCGAGTTTTATGTAAAATGGTCCTCACATGCAGACTAATGTTTTATTTAATCTCTTCAGGGAAAAAAAAAATTTTCTAGTAAGAAAAAAATTACTTGATTTTTTTTTATTTTATTACGATTTATTCATTTTGTATTGATAAGAATTCAAAAGGGAGAATAACAATAAAAATGCACATAAAAAAAACATGATGCTTACTTTTCATACATTCCAGATATAAATTTAGTTATTAAATCTAAATATATTTAATATATTTAGTATTATTTTTATCAAAACTTAACGATTTGTTCAAATAATGCAACAGCAATCGAAATACTACTTTACACTACTTTCATATTCCTATTTTTACCCCGTAAATATCATCACCAGTGTAGCCAAACCATGAGATTGGTATTTTTCTTGTTGAGATATTCAGTAGTGAATAATTTACTATTAACCTTTTATTCTTTTTATTAATGATAGTAATCTCACTAAATATATTATCAAATATCGGTTCTCTTTATTAATGATGATAATTATAGTATTATATAAAAAGCTAAATGTCCATATACGTGATTTAGGGCATCAAGAGGTTAAAAGTATCGAATGAATTGATCAAACTATTGGAACCAACTAATTTCGCGTATGATTTAATATTTAAAAAAACACCAACATTTTGTGTAATAAATTAAATATTTTATTTAGCAGTAAATTTAGCAGCAGTCCAAGAGACATTGAAAACTTTGCTTATTATTGTTTGTATAAATTCATGCAAAATAAAATTTTACTGATTTAGGGCATTAATTTAGGGCATTTAATTAAAAATATATTATAGTAAGAAGAATTTGAAAATATTTCACTATCAAGTGAAATATTTTCAAATTCTTCTTACTATAATATATTTTTATTGATACACTTTATTGTTTATAAGTTAAACTATTGAAACTTGACTATAATTCTGAAATTTATTTTTGTATATTAAATCATAATATCATTAAATATTATAAAAAGAACATAACTATTTTATTCTTTACAAAACATATGATTTAAGGAAGCAAAAAATAAACTTCCGTTAAGTCCTTTGAGTAATTTTTCTTACTTCAAGAAGTATTAATAACTCTAAGCCTTTTTTTAATTTTTTTTTCATTTATTGAATTGATTTTTGTAATCCAATTTGTCAATAAATTCATCATATGCTTTAAAAAAATCTAATTGCTTCGGTAATTTCATTAGAATTACATTATCACTCTAAATTTTTTATTCAAAAAAACACTGCAAGTCAATATTGACTTCATACTTTACCAAATCAGAACAATTAGTGTCTGTTACATCAAACAATGAAGGATTAGTAAACTTCTCAAAATAATAAATTTTAAATCCCTTAACTAACCGATACGCGTTCCTTTTCTTGTTTCCATAGGAGATTTTGTGAAAAAGATTTAAACGTAACCATGACAACACCGATTGCCTGCATCCACTTGAAATTCTATCTTTAGAAAATTAGAGTATTAAAGAAGTTTGCTTTCCGAACTTGGAGAGAAAAAAACTTAAGGAACACTAGAACTTTGATATTTTTACCTTAATGTTCCTAATTTTGCATTCCATATTCAGAAAGTACAAAAAACAAATCAGTTCCTCAGCTTAAAATAATAATTATGCGATGACTAATACTCAGCCAGTGAATTTTTTTAAATTTATATGTATGATAGAATTATTTCTACAAAATCGTTCTTAATTAAAATTATAATTCTAATTTATTAATCAAAACTTATTTGTTATAATATCAAAGATTATTTGCTTTTTTAAAGATTTGAGTGAAGTTCTTTTGCGCATTTACAAACAGGTGTAATATACCCTTTTCTAATATATTATTTATCTTCTTTTTATTACTTTTATTTATTTATGATTTATCCTCTGATAATGTATTCAGTCATAATAGTGTAATGGTTTAATAAATCATATTTAGTTATTAATCACAGAGTAATGATGGAATAAATCACATCAGGGTTTATTATATCATATATAGTTGTTAGAGTAATGGTTTAATAAATAATATCAATAAAAGGTATATTTTTCTTGTATTTATTTATATTGTATTCCCTGTGTATTCCGAGTTCTTTAATATTGATATACTAGTACTTGTTGCATTAATGTATTCTAGTAACCGTGCACATGCGTGTTATATAAAATTTGTGAACACATTTCTGTGCATCAAGGTAAAGCAGTTATGACAAATCAGATTTTAATGGGCTGTCAGAATCTGTAGTAATATTTTTCATATTCACGTTTGTTAATTCGACAGAAATAGAACTGGTGACGAGATTTCGTTACAATTTCGGGATTCAATATCAGTTTATGCAGAAAAAAATGCAGTAATCTAAAATTATAATCATATCATATTCTTAGAATTGTTTTTCATACTATCAGCTAGACGGAGTTATCGAGATATTTAATTTCTTTATATTTTGCAGGAGAAGATAATATAATGTTACAGGTGAATGAATGTTGTGTGAAATTAACTTTTCCACCACTCACTTTTGGTTTACTTAGATGCAATTTTTAGGAAAATCAATTTTAGATCAATCAAAAACTGAAATAAAACAGTCAGATTCTTTATCATTGAACAAAAGTATGCTTATTAAAAAGATCCCTCCCCCAACTTCACTCTCTGCGCAGCGCCTATCTTTTAACTATTTCTTTTCCCATTAACTGACCTGTGACTCGGCAAAACATGATTTTCATTCTCCTGCTGGGGGTCCCGGTTAGAATAGCCCCACTGTAACCCACGCATGTCGTAAAAAGCTACTAAAATGGGTACCCAGTACTTGGGGTTACAATAATGTATATTACAATAATGTATTATTACAATAATGTATTCTAGAAACCGGGCACATGTGTGTTATATTAAATTTATGAACAAATTTGCATGCATCAAGTTTAAGAGGTTAAGATAAATCAGATTTTGTCAGACTGTTAGAGCGCCTTAGTAGTATTTTTTAATTACTTTGGATGTCCCATGTCTTTTGCAGCAGACAAAGAAAAAGCTGCATTTTTATCCTTCACTATGACTCGTCACAGGTTTATGGACCAAGTGAGATAAGAAACAACAACAACGGTTTTCATTCATAGAATTAAAGTGTTTTTGAACATGTCTGCCATCTTAAAATATAACACATTTTATTTTTCATATTATTTTCCATTATTTAATCAATACTCTGATAAAAAGTAATACAATGATTCGACGATTTCTGCGATTTTCAATGATTTCGATGATTTTTAGTTTTGGCAAACTTTACGAGGAAAAAATATCGATGAAAAGTGCAATGGAATCAATAAGCTATCTCAAATCAAAATACAATTAATTGATTACGAATTGTAATACTCCAAGTTGTAAAAAAAAAAAAAAAACATTGTTGTGAATATTTATTTATAAATATAAAAAACATTTATAAAAGTAAAATGTGAATATGCTTAAGTAATTGTAGATTTGAAAACATAGAAAAAAAATATTAAAAAAAGATTAAAATCACATCAACTTCAAAAATATATTATTTGTACAACTAACTAGCATATAAATAATTGATATTACATTTTTTTTAACAATTAACTTTCATTTAAAGAAAATTTATAAATATTGTTAACAGATGGCACCAGTAAAAATGGAAGTGGAAGAAAAAGTTTGAATGAAATTTAATTCGCTAAACAAACTTCTGTATCCATTGATATGAGCATTTGATGGTAAGCCTCAACTAAGTGTTATATGAAAGGTGGTTATAATTGAAATGAATCATTTTCAAGCATGCTATTATGAATCAAGTAACATTGTAACGTGTTTTATCTTTTATAAATAACCAGGATGACAATATGAAAAAATAATTGAATTCCATTTATATAAATCCAATCTTCCAACAGACATCACTCCTACCCGCTTAATAATCTTTCTAAAACTGACTTACTCTGCGTTTATATCAATAGTTATGATAATTCTCTCCATTATTTAAGAATTCTTCTGTATTTTTATACTTATTAAGGGTTTGAAAAAAATGTGTCATTAACTTGATTTTGATAATAATTCCTCATTAAAGAAAAGTAACATACGACATGGGTGGAGATTTTCTAATTGTAAGCAGAAATTAAGTACTTACCAATGCCTACTTATGTACCAATTCCCAAAAGAAAATTCAATCTTCATTGAAAATCTGATCCATACTCGAACTACTACGTCAAATAAGGAACAAAGACAATTTCGAACGTGTTCTGAAAGAAAAACGGGGCAAAATATCCTTTGATACAACTAACTACGTGCCACGATGCTTGGGCAGACAGTGGCCAATAATAAAAGCTAAAGGACATGCAACAAAATATTGAGACTTACTTATTTATCTCAATAGTGTATTCTCAATTTTTGAAGCAGAAATCTAGAAATCATTAGTTTAGGTGTTTCATATATTTTTATTTTTATAAGTTTTTTTTTTCTGTACTTTTGTCACAAACTAAATTATTTGTCATGTGAATGAATGAAAAGAGGATTTCATCTATCAGCAATTATTGATCATCTTTGAAAGTTACATTTATCATATATTATTGTTAATATACCGACATAGAAATGGGGCCGTTGGTCTACGTATACTCGTAGGACGGCCAAATGAATTAACATTAATAAAAAGCAATTAAAATAAATACTAGGACAAACAACTAATTTACTTTTACCCTTTAATGAATACGAATAAATACTATTACAATAAAATTTAGGATTTTTAATATTTGGCAGAATAAATAAAATAAAAAAAAATTTATAGAGAATGTTTATAGAGAAATGTTTACAGAGAAATGTTTACAGAGAAGTATTCATAATATTTCGCACGCATACCTCAATCGAAAATATTCCTTTGAGTGTGTGGGCAGTGGGGTACCAGTAGCCTCATATCCTTTTTACCAAAAAAAAATGCTCACCGACAATTCCAAAGATGGACATAACTCTCCATTACAAATTATCCCTGGAGCCATTCTCGCAGCCAAAAAATTGTGCACCAGGCTCACGCACTATCGTAGATCGTTCGCTCTGCTTTCAACGGGTCTTCCTTTCTGCCCGCAAAAACTCCAAAAAAGGGCTGGATCCCACCAAACCGACCAGTTCTTTTGGACCTGACCGTGTGACCGGGATGGGTTATCTACCATTCCTGGATTCATACAAAAAATAAAGGAAATACCCCTTACCCTCACACAACAGGATAATTACCAGTTACAACATCCTCCCACCTTTAATTTAGGCGGGAGCCAAAAATTAAACTCTAAATTTTCTTACACCTATTTTGCTATGGGTATAGACATCCATAAAATTACACATAAAAAATATAAATTAAATTGAACACTGCTTGACAAATATGAACACATAAAAACAAAATACTATGAACTAAATAAAATTACAGCATATAAATGTTACATCATGAGAATTACAATTTCAAATACTAATTCAAAAAAATAATAGCCTTTCTATTTACAGTCTGAAACATTATTTCTTAGTTGATATAAACAGTCGTCCATATCTGGACCTGTTTTCAGTTGTCCGGGTGAGTACAGGATCTCCAGAAGTTGACACCTCCAACGGGTAAAGTTTTTGAATTGGTCGCGTCAAGCAACCACTACTCGTTCTCACCTGTACTACCCTGGACGCACCATCTCTACTGCTGTAGATTTTCTCAATTCGGCCCATAGGCCACATGACACGTTTTTTGTTTTCCAGTTCGATGAGAACAATGTCCCCGACTTTAAGTTCTTGGCACGTGGCTTTGGCCTTCTGCACAAGTTGGCTTAAGTATTCCTTACGGAAACGACTTCTCAGTTCTCGACGCAAAGTGTTGCAGTGATTCACGCGCACATTCAGTTTGTTGGTTATCGACTGAATCTAAATCAGGTACCCCCACTTGTTTTATGTCTTGCAAAAACAAGGAAGGAGTCAAAGGAATGAGTTCATCTGAATCGTCCGAGATATAAGTCAACGGGCGGCTGTTTATTGATGCTTCAACATCACAAAGTATCGTTAGAAGCTCTTCAAAATTTACTGATGATCTTCCTAGAATGCGCACGAGCAGGCTCTTGACTGAACGAATAAGCCGCCCCCACCATCCCCCCCCCCACCACCAAGCAGCAGTAGGGGGATTGAACTTCCACTTGATCGGATAACATTCGTTTTCCGATATTTTCTGCCAATCAATTTTCTTCAAGGCATTGTCCGTTCCTCTAAAGTTTGTAGCATTGTCCGTGTACACCGTTGATGGACGGCCTCGCCGTGCAATAAATCTTCTCAAGGTTTGCATGAAATATTCTGTGCTGAGTGACGTAAGAGGTTCAAGATGAATTGCCCTGTACACTGCGCAAGTAAATAACACAATCCAGGCTTTTCCCCTCGGTTTAAGAAGTAAAGGACCACAAAGATCTATACCCGTTATCTCAAAGATTGCCGATTCTCTTACTCGGTCAAGAGGCAACTGTATAGGTGGAGTAGTCAACGCTTTTGCAGTGAATCTTTTGCATACAACACAACGTTATACGCAAGATCTTATATTTCTCTTGGAAGAAAAAATCCAGTATTGCAGTCTTAATTTGGCTGCCAATATCTGCACACCTGCATGACAGTACTTTAAATGATATTCTCTTATCAAGCACTCAGTTAAGTAGTGTTTGGACGGAAGAAGGATTGGATATAAAAAGGACGTATCATCATCTCGTTCAATGTTCCTAGTTTTAACACGAAGTACCTCATCATCACCTCGCACCACTTACAGACCATGCACAGAATTTTCTTTCTCATGAAAATGCTTTTTCTGCTCTATACTCCACAGAATGATCTCAGCCTTAGCTTTTTCTTCAACTGTTAGGGTTTTAGTACCATAAGAAGGCTTTTTTCTCAATTTATTTACAAAACGCATCATCCAGCAAAAAACTCTCACAATCTTAGAAAAACTGGATAAACGTTCGAACCACTCGGGCTTCTCTATTTTTACACTCAAGTCAACAAATATTTTCTTTTTCATCTCTGCTGCAATTAATTCTTCGTTTGGCGAAAATTCAGACTTTGGCCATGCCTCCGGGAAAGCTTTCAAAAATTCAGGTCCCTCCCACCAACCGTACTGCAACAGATGTTGGAGTGTACAGCCGCGTGATGCTATGTCTGCTGGATTTAATTTCCCTGGGATGTGTCTCCAGTATTCCTTCTTAGACAGACTTCGAATCTCTCTAACTCTATTATTTACGAACACACCCCAGTTTTCTTCTCGTTGAATCCAACAAAGAGCTACTGTTGCATCAGTCCAGTAGTAGGTTGGGACTTCTCTCAAAGATAAAGCAGTAACAACGTATTTAGCTAGGCATGAGCCTAAAACACACGCTAATAACTCCAAGCGTGGAATAGTCACCTTCTTTAATGGAGATATCCGTGATTTTGCAGCAACAAATTTCACATAAACCTGACCACTGCTTTCACTTCTTAAAAATATAACAGTGGCGTAAGCATTTTTAGTGGCATCACAAAAAATATGTAATGACCAGGAGTCTCTTTTTCCATAACCTATACGCCGTTCCAATTTAAGCTGGGAAATACAAGACAGTCCGCGGTACCATGTTGAGAATCTAGATTGTAGTTCATCTGGCAAAGGTAAGTCCCAATTTGCTTCAGTTGCCCAGGCTTCCTGGAGTATTAATTTCGCAGGTACCATTGCTGGCACGACGAAGCCCAAAGGATCAAATACGGAATGTACTATCGATAGTAGTTTTCTTTTCGATAATCTGCTATTGGCTCAGACTTGAATGGTATAAATAAACTATCTTCTATACGGTCCCATTGAAGACCTAAAACTGGAGATATAGGTTCAACATTCTGTAACGATAGTTCTTGCTCTGGACCAAAAGTCCACATACGCAGTTCCATTTTGGCGTCCGCCATAATGGCAGTTGCTTGTTGTATAAATACTTCTATCTCTACATTCGTATCAACTGAAGTGACGCAGTTGTCGACATAAAATGCATTTAACAGCTTATCTGCCACAACTTCAAACTTCGCATGTACATTTTTAAGATGGAATGAAATCACTGCTGCCAACAGATATGGGTTACTGGTAACACCAAAAACAACCCTTTTATGACGGAATTCTACAATTTTGTTGTTTTCCCACCAAAGAAGTTTTAGGTAATTTTGATCTTGTCGACTTATGCTAATCTGTAAAAAAGCTCGCCTAATATCGGACGTTACGCCAATCGCCTTTTCCCTAAATCGCAGTAAGATCGCAGGAATTTCTTCTACGAGATTTGGACCGTTTATCAAACAATCATTTAGCGAAAACGAATTATCCGATTTGCACGAGGCATCAAATACGGGCCTAATTTTACTAGTTAAACTATCTACTTTGAAAACTGAATGATGTGATAAATAATGCCCCTTTTCACTCTTTTCCGATTCTGGAATTATTTCCACAACATCTTCCGACAACCACTCGTTAAATATCTTATCATACTCGTCAAAGTTATCCAATTTCTTTAATTTCCGTGTAGTGGCAAATAGCCTTTTTTCTGCAATATGCCGATTAGAGGCAATGTTTGGAGGAAATGTTTGAACCCACGGTAAACTTACACAATATCTACCATCTTCGTATCTACTAAGCCCCTTCAAAAATTGTTCCTGAACTAATTGATCTGCTTCGGAAAAGGTCTGCACTTCATCTGTAATACCAATTCTTTCCAAATCCCACATATCAGAAACTTTCATATTTTGAATATGGAGATTAGTTATTAACATAGACTGGGCCCCCTCTAAATTTTGAACATTTAGTTCTTTTCGTTCCCCACACAAAGTCCATCCCAATTTAGTTTTAATGGCCGTCAGACCCTCATTAAGCTGAATTACTTCACCCGTAAGAATTTGTCCATAAATATCGCTGCCTATCAAAAGTTCTATTTCCGGATAGTCGTCCCCCATATCCGAATTCCAAATTCTATGCCCTTTTAATTCCTTCAATAAAGGGCCTTTAGGGATACGTGGTATTGCTCCACAAATAATATCCTGATCCAGAAAGTCAAACTGATATCCAGTGCTTCTCCCTACAGGTCTCAATCTCATAGAATATCGTTTGTGATTTTTAGATTCAGTTCTTGCTCCCCCAAACAGAGAATGAGTTAATTTCTCAGACGAAAAGCTTTTTAAATGTAAGGCTTCGGCTGTAGATCTTAGAATATACGACCTCTGAGAACCACAATTCAAAAGACACCTTACCTTTTTCGTCATGTTCCCTGACACTACCTCAACCGTTAATGTCATAAGGAGTACTTCTCTCATACATGAAGGAGTAGACATAGTAGCTTGTACCGTAGTAGACCCTTTTGTACCCGCTACACTCTCACACCTTTTTCCCTGAATCTGGGGACATAAAATTATAGGGTGAGATCGTTTGCACAGATGGCATTGAACAAATTGTTTACAATCTCTCGCAAAATGTCCAGGCTTCAAACATCGGAGACAGCACTTTAATTCCCTTAATTTGTCTAATCTATCCTTTAGGGTTCATGACCGAGCTGAAAAACACTCTTTACTCTCATGACTTTTTCCGCAGAAAACGCAATTTCTTTCCTTGGTTGCTACCAAACTGGCAGCGCTCATGAAAGGTTTTTTATTTTTTAATTTACCCTCCTTGGGGCTCTTCACGCGAGGAAAGAGAAATGTCAAACCCTGACCTGGCGAGTTTTACTCTCTGTTCCCCTTCAACTTCTTTTCTCAAAAATTCTAAGAGGTTTGAGAGACGTGGACCCTCAGCATTAAATAATAAACTTCTTTGCCATACCCTAAACAACTCAGCTGATAAACATGATTCCACCATGGGAAATAACCATGCAGCATTGGAGTTTTGATTTACTCCTAAAGACTCAAGAACTCTAATATGGGACTCGATTTTGTCAAATAATGTCATGAGTGGTAATTTATCTTTACATTGAGAGTGCACGTTTTGGATAATTAATTTTAGCAATTCTCTCACGTATATTTCTGTTAAAATTTCCTGATTACCAAACCGCTCCGTAAACGCAGAAATGACATTCGGATAGTTTTCCGAAGTCAACGGATAGCTCTCAATTAGCTCATAAGCTCGAGTCCCTGGTAACATTGACTGTGCTAAATAATGAAATTTATCCACATCATCCAGATTCTTGTCCTCGTGAATCTTTTTAAATTGACCCCAGAACGAAAGATAACTCAATAGGTGCACATCAAATTTTTAAATTTGAATTTTAGGCAATTTGTAGCGTTTATCATTGCACGCACTTATACTGCTATCAGGTTTTGATCTCATACTAATATTTACGTCCGAATTATCCGTTTTTTCCTTTATCCGACGACTTAAACTAATAAATTCATCCAAATATTGCTCGCAACTTATTACTTCGTTATTTAAATCATCGTCCGTGATCTCAGCTGCTATCATTAAATCTAATATTACCGAATCATAACTCTTTAACTCGGTATTCACAGTTTGTAATTTAATGAATTTATCTTCTAAAACGGATTTATCAGGCTCAACTTTACTTAGTTCCTCTTTCAGCACATTAGCAGTTCTCGTGAAACTACTACGCGCCGTGGCACGTTTTCTTATTGATATTGCAAGACTCATCTTTTTATCTTATAAAAGAAATTATATTCAAAATCTCAATTTAATAATCGCAGAATACAAATTCAACTTATTACAATAAATAAATTCACTCAACTAATATAGATAAGATCATTAATATACATAAGAAAATAAAAACATTTAAAATTATTAATACGCACTAATCATTTCTTATATTAACGCATATACAAACTATCAATACATATGATTACTTCTCTATACAGAAAAAACCAAATTCAAAAAATCCTGGCTGGCTCGCCACTTTTCTGTGTTAATATACCGACATAGAAATGGGGCCGTTGGTCTACGTATACTCGTAGGACGGCCAAATGAATTAACATTAATAAAAAGCAATTAAAATAAATACTAGGACAAACAACTAATTTACTTTTACCCTTTAATGAATACGAATAAATACTATTACAATAAAATTTACAATTTTTAATATTTGGCAGAATAAATAAAATAAAAAAATTTTTATAGAGAATGTTTATAGAGAAATGTTTACAGAGAAATGTTTACAGAGAAGTATTCATAATATTTAGCACGCATACCTCAATCGAAAATATTCCTTTGAGTGTGTGGGCAGTGGGGTACCAGTAGCCTCATATCCTTTTTACCAAAAAAAAATGCTCACCGACAATTCCAAAGATGGACATAACTCTCCATTACAAATTATCCCTGGAGCCATTCTTGCAGCCAAAAATTGTGCACCAGGCTCACGCACTATCGTAGATCGTTCGCTCTGCTTTCAACGGGTCTTCCTTTCTGCCCGCAAAAACTCCAAAAAAGGGCTGGATCCCACCAAACCGACCTTTTGGACCTGACCGTGTGACCAGAATGGGTTATCTACCATTCCTGGATTCATACAAAAAATAAAGGAAATACCCCTTACACTCACACAACAGGATAATTACCAGTTACAACAATTATATTATCAAAGTAAGGAATATTATATTTAAAAAACATTTTAAACTATATGTAGCTTTTAGTCTTCTGCAAAAGTTGTAAAGCATTTATTGCAATATATACTTAAGTAACATTTTTATTGAACCACTTGATAAGAGAAATTTACAACGAAAATTTACTTCTAGTTAAACATTGGCGATAATATTCTTAAATTATGATAACTACATCATTATTTTGCAAATTAACATTTATTTATCTACGGACACTATTTGGCGCAAATGATTTAAGACGGAAATGTCAAACTTTAACTGGTACGCCATTCATTAAAGGAGGGTGCGATTTAAATAATTCCAACAAGATTTATTTAAATATTCAGCTGGTTCTAGAGCCCAGCAATTAAGTCGCGATTGAAAGTTCTCTAGGGAAACAGCCAGTTTACGTCAATTATCTATTCTAAAAGTTGTTTGAAACTAAATATGGATTACTTTGCTTTCTCGGTAGTTAGGTATCTTGTCCTTTTATCCTATATATATATATATATATCTGTGTGTGTGTGTGTTATTTTATTACTTGTATTATTTGATGAACATTCTATAGGGTAAATTACATAAGAAAACAATATTTTAGAATAAAATGCATGCTTCAATATGTTTGAAACATGTCCGCCTTTTGCAAAACGAATATGTAGAAATAATGAGTACAATAATGAATCAGTACAATAATGAGCCATGTGAATTTCATTCGTAGCATCGCGTGGAATAAAATGGGATGTTAAGAGATCGAAACGATTTGAAAAACAGGTGATGACAAAATGGAAGTTTCAGCGTCTATATAGGGATATATATAAATCCGTTGATTGTAATATTTATCTAGTTTTCTCTCGGCAGAGAAAGGTACAGATGCTTTAGATGCCATTTCTGGTGAGGAAATATGAGTGCAACGACTCCTCTATAGTAGAAGATATCCCGCCCTTCTTTTTAGAGATGCAATTATGTTACATATTCCGATATATGATCAATAAAAACACAGTAAGAAATGTATAAAAAACTTTCAGAACTGCACAAATTCTGCCAGTCAGTCTCACAAAGACACTGATGAATGAAATATATAAAAGTTGAAACTCATAAAATGTCAACTAATCTACAGGGTTTGTATGGAGATTCTTACTCGTTAATAACGAATACATATGCGACTCATGGACCAATGATATATATGCCACTAGCATTAATAAAGGATCAAGTCACCGTTTTCAGAATCAAGAATAGACTCGATTGTATTTATGACAATGTGCATAAAGCGTCTCGCAACGATATCAGTGCTGTCTGGAAGTAATTTTCCTAGATTTCAAATACGACATGTGATTCCAGGACAGTTAACACTAAATTAATCACCTGGCTGTAGTTTATTGGTGGAAGAAGTGGAATACCAATCCCACAGACTTTCAACAATAATTATAATATAATACATCCTAATTTACGTAGACAGGGCCTGAATGGCCGAGTGGCTAGCGCTCTGGCGCTCGGTACCACAGGTTTCCAGTTCGAGTCCCGGCGGTGCCATGGATGTTTGTAGTGGTTCGGAATCCACTTTAAACCGTAGGTCCCGGCCTCATATGATCGCAGAGCGTTGCGGGGGCATTGTTATTCCGCGTCCGTGGTTTATCTTCAAGTTACACGTGCCCACTGGGTCATGCAAAGTGAGTAACGTCTGTGCAGCGCCTGCCTTAAGGCATCCAAGCCAAGCTGTCTAAGTGTTTTCCAGCTGCATTAGAAAGAAAAAAAATTACGTAGACCAGCGGAGACGGGCACACAATTTAAATTTTCCTGTTACTTTCGACGCAACTATTGTAACTATTAATGGATGACATTACAATAGCGTCCAGATGAGAAAATGAAACAAGCAAGTAGTTCTCGCGAGCCACTTATAAACCGCTTAGTTTCAGTGTGGATGGAACTGTCCGAGTGAGTTAACAGTCTGGCTCTGCTCCAACTAGGCTTGGTTTTTCCTGCACATCAAAGGGATTTTTGGCGGACTCCATTTTCGACCAGTTAACAAATCACTCGCAGTCCATTACTCTCAGCTGGAGATAACGTATATTGTTTCTCGCGGCTAGACAGAGATACTCCGAGCGAGAATTGCTCACATGTCTCGTTTTCTTATCTGGACGCGACTTAATGATATTGCGTGTGGGTTTGGTTTGTAGCTCTACGGTCATCTTGTGCGCATGAAGTATTCGTGTGAGTGTCTCGAATGGACAATCAGATAGCCTGATGGAATTTTTTTCTGGTTACTCTTTCATACAACACGCAAAAGGTAAGGTTATATCCAACTACTGTCCTATAATAATTTTTCCAACTGTTTTCCAAATTGTTGATATAAACTAATCTGTGAAGTAAATTATTTTCCATAAATGTACTAACTTTCTATAAAGATAAATTATCTAACGTTTAATAATCTTAACTAACGCTCGTTTGAAAAAAAAAAAATGTTGTTGTTATGTTTGCGGAAAGAAGCTCATTTTATTTTTGTGCTTTAATATCTCGCATAAGGTAATAAGCATACCATAGCGTCGCATTATTCATTTTAGTTTCTTAATTTATAAAAATATGCAGGAAATATATGAGTTAAAAAAATTTTTTCTAAAATTTATTTCAGGAAATGAAGTGTTTTCTAGGTAACAAATTAAGTTCTATTAATTACCGTTCTATTAATTTTATTAATTTAATTAATTTATTATTAATTAATTTATTATTAATTTTCCATAAATGTAACTAACTTTTCCATAAAGACAACTATTTTTCGTCCATAAGAAACTTAACATAAGGTAATAATAAGCAATATATTTCTGATAATTATGATATATTGTAAGCATTGAAGACCATTATCAAGGGCTAATTTTTGTTTTAAAACTAATGATTTTTAGAAGTTGGAGTAGTTACTGTTGAAATTGTTTAATATAAATTAATCGAAATTATTTATGTTAATTACGAAATTTAAAAAAAATCAAACTCAGCAACGCAGAAAGTGAAATTTTCAGTACATTTGCTTGTAATTAGAGCAGCAAAAAAATAATAATAATAAAGCCCCTTTTAAAATAAAAAGATAAAATAATTAAATTTCGTTATATAAATCATGGCTATACTGGCAACAGTTTCTGAATAATAAAATTACGTATTCTAGGCATCGTAATATTTAAGATAAGACTTTTCATTAAAATACTTAGGAAAGAAAAAAAGTTATTGCTGATACTAGTTAGCTTTATTCATGGTAATGTACTCGGGGGAAAAATCTTCCATAAATTAAGCTACAGCAACAAAATTTTAATTAGTCATTTCTATACTCATTATCCAATTATCCTTTAAAAATAACGAGAGATTTAATTAAAAGCATACAGAAAAAAAATAGTACTTTAGATAAAAATTCCTTTAATAACGTGTTTCCTCTGCAAAAATTAGGGCTTGTAGCAGTTCTTGAAGAAATCATAGAAAGCGAAGCCGTTTTATTTACTAAATTAAGATAAAACGCGTAATGAATTGATTTTTTTTTGTGCACATACGCAATTTAAAGTGGACTGTTTTCGCTTATAAGTGATTTAGTATTTTAAAAAAATCTTAACTAACGCGCATTTGAAAAAAAAAATTGTTGTTGTTATGTTTGCGGAAAGAAGCTCATTTTATTTTTTGTGCTTTAATATCTCGCATAAGGTAATAAGCATACCATAGCACCACATTGTTCATTTTAGATTGTTAATTTATAAAAATATGCAGGAAATATATGCGCTCAAAAATTTTTTTCTAAAATTTATTTCTGGAAATAGAGTTTTTTCTAGGTAACAAATTAAGTTCTAGTATGCAAATAATAAAGGAAAAAACGTATCTATCTAAAGAAAAAAATTTAATTTTAAAGAATATGCATCAAAAGGAGAGAGTTATTTTGAGATGATTAATATTCAACCATTAAATAACTTAATTAAATAAAAAAACCTTTAATAATTTCTATTTCAAAATTAAAAATAACTCATAGAATTTTTTGAATAACGCTAATTATACTGCATGTTTTATATTAAATTATTTTTCTTAAATATATTGCAGAAAAAATGAATTTAAAATGGTAAAGTTCCTTTTGTTTCTATAATTGAAAAATTAAACTTTTTCAGAATCAACTCGTTAAAATAAAGATTTCACGCTAGAAAGACTTATAACAAATTATAAAACGTAAAATTTTAAGATATATTTCATTTATAACAGATAATTTATTATATATTTATTTTCGACGAATTTTAAAATGAAAGTGGTTTACATTTATTTCAGTCCTGTTTTTATTTATAGAAATATCCAAAATAACTATCCAACAAATTTGGCCTCATTGAAATAAACATAAAACACTTAAAAAGTTAGTATTTTTTTTTTTAATGCAGGTCTGTTTAAGAACCATGAAAGGAATCAAAATTATAGTATATCATCCATTGTTAGAGATTTAGAGTTCATCGCATGATATATATTTGCTTTTATCTTTAAAAATGCCGTTAGCTTTGCTAAATTTGTAAAAACCAATAATGAAAATTAAATGTATACTGTAATAAGTAACTTGGTTGGAGCGGACATCATGCAGTTTCTTGCCAACCTTTTGGGTACTAAAAAAGTTGGTGTAAAATGCCCATAAAATTGAGAGAAAAAAATTCCTGAAAACAATGTATTTGCTATTTTTAAAATTTTTTCGGTATGATTTTCAGTTACAATCATAACGTTCTATTGTAAAATATAAAATGATTTGGAAACAGGCCATTTAGTTGCATAGAATTTTGGCTCCTTCATAATCGAAGTTCAATAATAAAATGCCGGGGCCTGAATGGCCGAGTGGCTAGCTCTCTGGCGATTGGTGCCCCAGGTTTCGGGTTCGAGTCCCTTCGGTTCCATGGATGTTTGTAGGGGTTCGGAATCCACTTTAAACTGTAGGTCCCGGTCCTAACAGGATCGTAGAGCGTTGCGGGGGCATTGTTACTCTGCGTCCGTGGCTTATCTTCAAGTTACACGCGCCTCCTGCGTAATGCAAAGTGAGTACGTCTGGGCTGCGTTTGCCTGAAGGCATCCAAGACCAAGCTGTATAAGTGTTTGCCAGCTGCATTAGAAAGAAAACAAAAACCCTGGATTTTTACTAATAATGGTTTTGTTTTTCAGATAAATATATTTAAAAAAAGAAAAATAATGTTTTAAATTGAACAGGGTCAATATTTGTTTTTTTAGTCATTTGCTGATGATCGTTTAATGTATCATTACTTAATTAGAAGAAAATTTTTTATTTTTTTCAATTCCTTCTATTAGCTCGCACTCTCCCTATATATATCTTGTTCAAATGTGCAATCGTTCTTAAAATACTTTTTATTCTTCCACTCAAGTTCAAATACATTTTTTTAACTTGTAGTGGAAGACACTTGATGTTAATACAGTTGTTTCAAATATTAATAGATAGCGCCAGATAAACTTAAAAAAAAGCATGGAAATTATTTATAAAGGACTTTCTGCAATATAGTGAAAAAAAGCAGGAATTGACTTACATTTTTTTTTGTATTACTTGTTTATAGTTTGGAAACCAAGAAATCTTCCTCCAGGCATATTGGTATTTTATTTATTAAAAAAAAAAACTTTATCAATTTAATATTGTAAAAATATTGTTTAAATTTTCCTGTTATGAAGAAATAAGTATGCACGGATATATTTTTAGGTTTATCAAAACATATTAATCTCATGTTGATTATTTTAAAATGTATTTTCCTTACTTAATTAAGTCAAAAATTATTAATTTAATTATCCCATCAACAAAACGTCTTCATATATTTAATATTAAAAAAACTCACTTCGGCATTGTCACTAAAATGACACCGAGAAATGCATCAGCAAAGTTTAGTAACTCAGTTTAATCCACATCAAAGAGATTAAACATATTATTCTTTGAGATGAGGAAGGATTTAAATTTAATTACCCTGCCTTTGAAGTGAAGGGAGATTCTCGACACGAAATATTTTGCCAGCAAACATTTCGCTGAAAATTCCTTTTTTTTTTTTCTTAACAGAATTTGTGAAATTTAAAAATTTGACACCATCTTCCGAGAGAAAATGTTGTTTAAGTAGTTGTTGCGACGTGATTATATTTTGATTTATATTTTGATCTATATATTGATTTGATTTATATTTTGATCTTTTGATTTGATTTATATTCTGATTTATATTTTTGATTTATATCTCGATTTATATTTTGTATACAATTGTGCTGCATGCCCATGTAGGTTTTTATGATACATCACAGCATTAGCACTGAATTTACAAACCGGATTAAAATTTGAAATGCAAAGCATTTAACATACGAAGGTTACAAGGATAAATATATGTTTGCTACGTTACTTACACTCAACTTTTAGCTTACATCGTTGAAATCCTATAATAGTTTGGTGTAGTAAAGATAGGAAAACAAATGAAATGCATGTTTCAGGTAACGTGGTAACGTGATTAAATGACGTTGTGGTTTCGCATCTTTGCTGCAAGAAAAGCTACGAAAATTAATATCCGACACACAGATTCTATAGGCAGATGGCCATATCTATATGCTTAAGCACTCAACTATAACGATGAATGGTAGATAGCATTATCACGCAAATAAATTGATGGTTTCCCACTTTCATAAGCATAAGTGTGCATTGAATTGAGCATGTCAACACATTCACTTTATTATCATTATTAAATCCATTAGCAATAATTGCCAATAAAGCATGCTTATCCTTATCCTCAAACAAGCTACCATTTTTATCAGCAATAACCATGGGCTGCGTAACATATTGAATCTTTCATCTGTTTGCATAGTTTGCAAGATGCTTTTAGATAGCTGTAGAGTCACCACTATCTGTCCGTTACCGAAACTTGATAAATCTTTATAATTTCCCAACTTGCCGCCAAGAAAGATTTCTCGACAGAGCATTGATCAATGTATTTATTCACCATATAAAGTTCACTTCTTGCATTTGATTAATCTTGGAGATAACTTCAACTGAGTACCAAAGTTACAAACTTAGCACTGATAGTTTTAATTATTTAGGTAATTTGTGTACAATATATAATGCTACGCAATGTATGAACAATACCTAATTGTACTATTTTAAGTATACTTATATCAAATATTTGAATTAATATCAATTTTAATAGTCTATTCCAGTACTTTTATCAAAGATGCAGTTTTTCTTAAGAAGATTTCTAAAAAAAAAAATTAAAAATTAATTTATACAATAATAAAATGGTAAGAAATATAACGACGATACAATACCATCTATAAGATGAAAATCACTTTTTATCTCTTATATTAGGTCATTTAATAAAGAAATATTATAAACCACAAGGTTATAAGGGCTACGTAGCCTTGTGAACAACAAGTTGGACTTCCAAACTTAGATTATAAAGTTGTTTTGTCATGTTTTGCGTTAACTTTCAATTTGGCAGCAAAAAATTGTCAATAATGTGAAATTTGAGTTTCTCAAATTTTTTTTATGTCTTTTCTGTACCTGCATACTGCAACATTGACGTAAAATAGCGTCTTTTTTATCCACTTTTAAGCAGAATTAAAATGAGTGATGCAGTTTGTAGGTGATGCACTAATTGTAACACATAAATATGTTCACCTGTAATAAAAGTACGCATTTTAATTTGTGGAAACGTTTATTGGTATTTTATATGCAAGAGAATATCAATTTTTGAATCATACGATTCGCAGGATGTTCTGAGAATAATTCATTAACTATGCAGGATGATAGTCATTGCTCGGATCACTAAAAGGTGCATATGAAATAATACTTCTATGACTCACAGGTTTATAAAAGGTGCATTAGGTGTACGGAAAGCAGACTTTATAGTATTTATATGCAAAACTTCCTAACGCAAGAAAACAAATCAACTTAAGAAATTAAGATTAAAAGTTTATTCATAGGCTTTCGGAAAAAGTTTAAAGAAAGATAGGTGAGTGTCTGCTATAAAATTGCACAGTCACTATTGTGCGAGCAATGCTTGAAATTTTGATTGATCTTTGCATAGTGTTAATGTTTATTGTATTCAGGGTGTTAAGAAAATACTCTATAAACTGTGCAAAAAAATACATGATATTCTGATTTCACAGAATGATGAAGAATATTATTGAAGAAGTACCCCAAAGTGAATTAAAAAATCCTTGTTAGTATTTATCCCATATAGGAGATTATAAAGAGTACATTACCAAGAAAGTACCTTCTGATTTTGATGCTTCATGAAGAAAAAAAAACTTGCTCTCAGGTAGATTATAGATTGTTAGATAGATTGTTCAGATACAGGACCAAATCGTATAGAAGAAATTCCTCCATCACTGGTGTAGTTTCATCATTTCAGTTAAAAAGAAAGCCTTTTTACAGATTGGAATAGCCAAAGTAAATCAAAATTTCCTTAGATTTATATGATGGGAAGATTATAAAGAAAGAAACTAGAAAGTCCACAGCCACCGACGGGTAGTGTTTGGACCTAGAAGTAATCCGTTATTACAACAGTCGTTGGAGAAGGAATTCGTCTCGTAGAACGATTATATCCTTTCAATACAATGACTTGTACAGATCTAAACAGAGACAATCTAATGCCCTCGATAATCTTCCTAGAAAAAAAAGCTGTTAGCCATGGAAATGAATTGATTTCTGTAAAAGAAGAAGAACAAGGATTTTTAAAGATTTGGAGGATATAGTTAAAAGAACCGACAATGTTAAAATCAGGATTTTTGTAAAAAAAACTCGAATTTTTTTTAAATTGCTTTTCTCTCTATATATGTATATATATGTTTCTATTATATATATATGCATAAATAATATATGTTTTTATTCCCATTTATGATATGTTTTATACATATTCTTTTAATTAGAAGCATTTAAGTAAATTCAAAAAATTTAGTTTTTTGTCAAATTTTAACAAAATTATTCATGTATATACTTTTCATATTTGTAACGTTTTATTACCTAGTATAACAATAGTATCGGAAACAATTTTTTTATAAGACATTTTTTATTTTTTATTTTGCTTCTGAACGTGGTCAACTGCCTTAAAACCAGAAGTGGTTGAACAATTGTAAAACCATCACTTTGCATCTAGTCTTGCTTTTTATAGAGGATGTTCATGCATTTTTGAAAAATATTTAGGTAAAACAAAGATAAGAATTTTATTTTCTAACATGTTCACTCTGATAGACCTCTTTTCTTCTTAATCTAAGAAAAGCTCTTTAATCTTGAAAAGATTAAAGCGCTATTCTTAGAATAGGAAGGTTGATTTTGTCCCACTCCTCCGCAATAATCTTCCAGAGATCATTCCATATCTCTGGATACTGATTACTGATTTTAAAAGTCCTAATGCACAGATATCTAATAAACACGTCAAGGGACTTTGGTGGAACGCATTTAAATGAAATAAACTAATTCCGGTTTCATTTGTCACTTTTTTTTCAAATTTAGAGCTAAATATTTAGAGATACAACTGTTAACATTATCCTAATGGAGCACAGGATAAAGCTACCAGTTATCCTGATTAACACAGTGAAAATTGTTTGGATAAAGTAATGGAATGTTTTCGAAAATAAGTATTGAAATCTATTTCTATTTTTTGGTGTATTTTATATTATCGGTTTTAACAGAATCCAGTTATAATTATAAAGCTGTGGAAAACATTATTTGCTTTCACTGAACCAACAGTTTTCGTCCTTTTTTCTACTTTTCTCAATAGTTAAACAATCTTTTCACATTACTGATCAACTTTAATACATATAAAATATAACGTAATAACATATTTTCATTTATAAGTTGCCAAATAATTTTCATTCAACAATTAATTATATTATATATTATGATAAAGACGAAATTGACTATACGTTCAAACAAACATAATATAAAAATTATGTGTTTGAAAAAGTTTTAAAAGTATAAATATTAAACAAAATTTTAAATAGGAAATTACATAAAATAAACAAAAGAAGTTTCTCACAAAAAAATAGTACTAATTCCTTCATTTTAATATGTAAAGTTGTGCACACATTGGTATTTATTGGTATTTAAATATATTTTTAGTATTTTTTTTTTCGTAATTGCTTACAGTATTTTTTAATCAAGTATTTATGTTAATTTTACCCTTAGTTTAACAACATTTACACATTTAAAAAATAAAGTTGATTTTTAATAAATTATTACTTTTTACGCTAATTACAATTTTATAATTGTGGTTTAAATTTTATTAGGTGGTTTTTAATTATTAATCAAATTTATTAGAACTGTATTTACTATATAAATTAAAGCAGCATTAAATTTCTGCTCTATAATTTTTCGCAGTTAGATCTGATGAAAATATTTCTAATGTCGTAATAAAAAAAAATTTAGAGTTTTATTTTAATTTTTCTGTAAACTATTTCCCTTATTACTTTCCCCGAAAACTAAATATTTTATAAGATAAAATTTTGCTAATGTTACTTTAGTTAATGTTATTTTTCAAAATAATTATAGTTGATTACTTTTTTATACATAAAAATTAAATAATAACAGAGGACAATTTCAACAAAATATAATTAAAATTGATAATTTATTCATTTAAAAATGCATTAGGTGACGGAATTTATCAAGGTTGAATGTTTGTGCGCATGTGAATTGCGACTACGCAAGAGTAACTATTTTTTAAGGTGAAAGTAGATGTTAAAATCATGACATTCTAATTTCGTGTTTTATGTTGCTGTTTAATGTGAGATACAGTTTTATATTAATATATTAAAATATGATGTTTCCATAATTAGTTTCTTTCGAAGGATAAATATATATTTTATGTATTTCTTTAAAATCTTTAAAATACTATTTGCCTCGCAGTTTTTAAATTAAAATTTTTGTTCAATTATCAATTACTAATATACAAACAACTTCTAACATAGAATTGTAAGTAAACACTAAATTAAATCTTTAATTATTTTATAATTTCATTTTAATACTTGTAATATAGAATAATAAATTACTTGTTACTGCTTGCATTTATAATTTACCTTTAAAATTCAAACTATGTCTGAATACAAGCTATTCACTAACTTGTAAATTAATATGACATTTCAATAAAAACATTGACTCCTGGAAATATTTAAAATAGAAGAAAATATAAAAAGAAAATAATACGCTTTTAGAAAAGGCAAATAAATATTCAATTTCAGCAAAACTTTATAAAATATAAATTGAATTCTTTAAAATATAAATATCACATGAATTTTTTTAGTACAAAATTTAATTAAACTAGGGTTATTGAATGAAAATAAGAATATGTATTTTGCATATAATGATATAATTGATCATTAAACGTAATTCATAAATTAACTATGCACTATTAATTCAACAATTCCAAAGTTGCTTCAAATAAACCAGGACCACAATTTTTTTTTCTCATTCATTATTCATTTTGTTTGTGTTTAGAGTATTTTAAATTTTTTTTAAAACATTATTTCCCCATACAATCGTATTACGACGTTTACTGTCAGATTTTTTTTACCCCATAAAGTTACAAATATGAATTATAGATCTAAAAGAATTTTATTTTCAGATATTGCATTGAAGAAACCAAAATTAATTCAAATCAAACACTTTTATCTAGGAATTTTTTTAATCTCGATTTTCTGTCTTCCCTCATATATTCTTTTGTCCATAAAATAAAACTATGAATGTTATAATTTCTGAATTCTGAAGCCGAACAAAACCCCAATGTCTGCAATTATTGAATAGACATCAAATATTATACATATATATTGATTTCATTCATGTACATTTCTTTGTGGCTTTCACAATTATTCATTTATTAGAACTGTATTCCATACACGAAAGGGCAAACGACTTGCCACGTGCCGAAGTTATAAGAAGAACTAACTAGTTCATCAAGCTCTTATTGTTCGCTAGGCAAAAGAAACTGTAATGCTTCCAGCTATGCGCTAGAAATAACCACATTAAACGGCGTGTTTGCTTGTAGACGTCTGAAAGTGGCTTCTTTCAATGAGTTCTCATTTCCCTCTTTTCAATTCCAATTTGTTGTCTGACTCATAAATATTAAAGGAATCTGGCAGAAGAATCGTTAATTAAACAGATTCTATGGATGATTGTGTTTGTTGTTGGTGTGTATTTTATTCGTCGTATTGAATTCATATTATTAACTATTCATGTTATTTGAAAAGTCATTAATATGTTTTCTCTTTTTTTACCAAAACATTGCATATAGACAAAAAGTATGTTAAAGCACGAGCAAAACATATTCTTTAATTATTTTTAACACTGATATAATGAATTTAGTTTTGGTATTTAAAAAAAATTACATTTAACAATCGTTCTTAAAATAAAATAGTTATGTTTTAAATCGTCCTTATACCAAAAAATTATCGTTAATACTCAATTACTAATAATGCTGAATTATTTTCCAAGAAAAACTATTCATAATGAATACATTGTTGTGGTTCTTTTTCAAAACCTATTGGAAAACATTCTTTGGCTTCGTTGAAATATTTTGTTTTATTCGTTATCAAGTGAGTTCGTTGTCTTTTGGTGGTTCTGATATGCGATACATGCAGTCAAATCTTTCAAAAACTAGTAGACTTGATAATGACTGTGACGACGTTTTCCTATCAACAATCGAATAATTCGGATAGGATCTTTAGTGGTTTTTTCCAAAATGGCACGTACATGCGGAAAAAGCTGTTTTGTTTTAGAAAAATTCAGGTTTCTCCCATTAGAATAGTGAACATTTCCGCTTTCATCATGAGTGAAAACTTATGGATTTTATTTTTACGTCACTTTTATCAAGTGAAAAAAGCTACAGCATTATGAAGAAGGAAATATATATTTAAATTAAATTTGTCCCTATCCTACTGGTGAGGAATGCAGCTTGCATATTGTAAGAATCAAGTTTAAATACGGTATTTTCATACAACAGCCAGCTTAAGTGTTACGCATCGACAGTTTGAGGTGTATGGTGCGAGTTTTCTGTCAAAAATTAAAAATCCTTAATACAATGTTCACATTTCGTTTACCATCAGTAGGCCGGTTGTGAAATTCAAGGATCAAATGTATGTCAGACGTGAAACAAAAAGTTAATACACATAAAACAAAAACAAAACTGATAAAATTCATAAAATTTCAATTCAGGTTTTCAATTCAGTTATGATCTAAAATTGCCATATTACTGGATTTAACACAAATACAAAAAATCCATGAAATATCTTTATAATTTCAGATATTAATAGATAAATAAAATTATTATCAGATTAGGAACATAAAAGTTTGTTTTTTTTGTATCACTTAAATTAATTTTTAATATATGAGCTTCCGATTGCATGAAATACTTCAAGATGGTACTCGATTCATTGCCGTGTTCGCAATGGTACATCCACATCAATGGTGGCAAGCCCATCCTATGCTTTATATTAGTCATTGCCCGCACCTGTTTTCCATACATGATATCGTTAATACAAACTTGGTTATATATACTCGTACACCAGATAATACGCACCTATAATTCTTCTAGGGAGTTGTATAAAAGATATCCTTGAAATTATACAAGTGAAGGATCACTGATGACACTGCCATCATTGATGTGGGTATGCTACAGAGAACACTGCAATAAATCAATTACTAACTTGAAGTGCTTCATGCAAGTTAGATGCCCATATAGAAATGTACTAAATTACATTCAAAAAACTCAAAACTATTTAATTATACATATTTCATTTCGTAATATTTTTACTTAACTGTCTTTTTAATGAATTTTGTCTTAAATTTTTCATATTGTAAAGAAACATTACGGACACACTATATAGTAAAATAAAAATACAATATAATAATACTATAAAAAATATAAAAATAGATTATTTAAACAAAAATTGCATACTCATGTACATATTTATTCAATGCATTCTTAACGATGCAATATCTTAAAGTTATGTGTCACTATAAAATCGCACTTGCCTTCCTGACATAGTCACGAAAAACAGCTAGAAAGGAAAAGTAAAAAAAGAGAAGTGCTATTTTTACAGCACGTTGCACATAAGAAAACAGTTGTAAAAGTAGCTGACTGAATTGAAGAATGTTTTCTTTTTCTACCTTTTCGGTAAAAGGAGGTCGATATTTTGTGGTCGATTGTGAAAGAGCGATTTCGAAGTGTTGTCTCCAATCCTTCTGGTATTTCGGACGGCAGAGAAAGGTTTTTCGCCGCTATATTTCAATCCTGGTTTCTTTTATTTACTTTTCTTTCTTTGGGCACCCGCTTGGACTTCGAGATGTCTTGGAAAATGCTATGTTGTGTTCCGTTCTTCTTTTTTGATGCCTATGCCACTGAAGCATGGCTTATAACAGATGTCAACTGTGAGAAAAATATTTTTTTCATAATTTTATTTGAATATTTTATCTTGTAATTTACATTTCTATTTAGTTTCTCCGTGGTACTGTAGTGAATGCAAGCTAACGCAAGAATGAGTGAATAAATTCGATTCTCTCTAGTAAGTATATATTATTTTTAACTTTATTTTAAATCGACTGCAAACTACATGTGTCACATTCCATTTCACACTGATGGCTCAGTAGCGCATACTACCTACCGTCCAAGAAATGAATGTTCGACGCGCGCTATTTCTGATGCTATTGTTTGAAGTGTTTATATATCTGTCTAGAAAAAAATATCGTAAATATTATGTAAAAACAAATGAAACATCTTACAAAAATTTTAAGGAATACAAGAGACACATTTAGACGAAAGAATATTGATCAAAATGTTCTTATTAACAATTTAAAGTTTTCTTTTTTTTATGTGTGTGTAATATTGGTAGGCCTCATGTGCCAAATATGTATTCCACAAACAGCCCACCTACGGGAGGTGAGAGTAGGAAATTGCGTTCCGAGATGACTTTTACTTGTAACTGCCCCGTATTAAAATGTTTTATGGGAGAAAATTTCCTTCCGATAGTCTGAATACCGATACTAGATGATTTTTAAACATATCGTCGCAATTACTATGGATTCTCCTCGACTCTGAAAGCAGTGACTACAATAATGCAGCGAGCAATGCACCTATGTCACCTTGTATGCCAGCTACGAATGTTGCCACTGGGCCACGAACCCGGCGACGTATTTAAAAATTTTTAAGTGTAGGTTATCGATTACAGTGAACTACGCATGAAAGTTTAAGTTCACCTATTATTATGATCTACGAAATAAGATGTGTTGGCAACAAAGGAAGCCAATATATTTAGTATTATTTTTATCAAAACTTAACGATTTATTCAAATAATGCAACAAAATCGAAATACTACATTACACTACTTTCATATTCATAATTTTACCCGTAAATACTATCAATAGTGTAGCCAAACCATAAGATTGGCATTTTTCTTGTTGAGAAGTTCAGTAGCGAATAATTTACTATTAACCTTTTATTCTTTTTATTAATGATAATAATCTCACTAAATATATTATCAAATATCAGTTCTCTTTATTAATGATAATAATTATAGTATTATATAAAAAGCTAAATGTCCATATACGTGATTTAGGGCATCAATAGGTTAAAAGCATCTAATAAATTGATCGAACTATTGGTACCAACTAATTCCGCGTATGATTTAATCTTTAAAAAAAACCCAACATTTTGTGTAATAGATTAAATATTTGATTTAGCTGTTAAAAAATTTCGTTTTATTTGCATTGTTGAATAATGTAAGAATAAAGAATAGAAAGAACCAGAAAAAAATAATTTAAGAAACTAAAATTTAAAAGTTTTTATTATTGCGAAGTTTTTATTGTATCACTTGATTTGGTATTGTTTATAATTGCTTTAATAAATTCAAACAAACTAAAACTTTGTGCCGTAAGTAAAACAATATTTCCAAATTATTCTTATTATAATATTTTTTTGTTGATACACCTAATTGTTTAATACACCTAAGTTAAACTATTGAAATCTGATTATAATATTTATTATTATTATATTAAATAATTTATTTTATTATTAAATAATTATAATAAATTTTATGAAATGTGTGCAAATAAAGGTTATCAACTTCCTTTTATTATTATTGGCCTATATCTTAAATAAGTTAAAGATTGCGCAACCAGCAATTTAAAAAACAAGGCATTAAAAATTCAAAGTTTTAAAAAGTGCATAAATATTTTATTCTTTACGAATCATCCGATTTCATGAAAAATAAAATAAACTTCCTTTAAGTCCTTTGAGCAATTTTTCTTAATTTCAAGCAGTCTTAATAACTCTAAGCCATTTTTTTTTTTTTTTTTTTTGTCATTTATTGAATTGATTTTTTGTAATCCAATTTGTCAATAAATTCATCATATGCATTATAGAAATCTAAATGCTTCGATAATTTCATTAGAATTACATTATCAGTCTAAAGATTTTATTCAAAAAGCACTGCGAGTCAATATTGACTTCATACTTTACCAAATCAGAACAATTAGTGTCTGTTACATCAAACAATGAAGGATTAGTAAACTTCTCCGAAAGAATAAATTTTAAATCCCTTAACTAACCGATACGCGTTCCTTTTCTTCTTTCCATAGGAGATTTTGAGAAAAAGATTTAAACGTAACCATGACAACGCCGATTGCCTGCATCCACTTCAAATTCTATCTTTAGAAAATTAGAGTATTAAAGAAGTTTGCTTTTCGAACTTGGTGAAAAAAAAAGAAACTTAAGGAACACTAGAACTTTGATATTTTTACTTAAATGTTCCTAATTTTGCCTTCCATATTTAGAAAGTACAGAAAAGAAATCAGTTTTCCAGCATAAAATAATAATTACACGATGGCTAAATATTCAGTGAAGCTTTTTTTAAATTTATATGTATGATTGAATTTGTTCTACAAAATAATTCTTAATTTAAATTGTATTATTAGATATACAAAAATTATTTGTTATAATTGCAAAGATTAGTTGCTTTTTAAAGATTTAAGTGAAGATTGTTTTGCATTTACAAATAGGTAAAATATTTTTCATTTTCTAATGTAATATATAAAATAATAATTATTTATATTACAGGTGCCTGATGGCCGAATGGCTAGCGCTCTGGCATTCGGTACCACAGGTATCGGGTTCGAATCCCGGCGTTGCCATGGGTGTTTGTAGTGGTTCAGAATCCACTTTAAGCCGTAGGTCCCGGTTCTAATAGGATCGTAGAGCGCTGCGGGGACATTGTTACTCCGCGTCCGTGGCTTACCATCAAGTTACTCGTGCCCCCTGGGTAATGCAAAGTGAGTAACATCGGTGCAGCCCTTATGGCATAAAAGATCCCGGTCTATTTGCCAGCTGCATTAGAAGAAAAAAAAATTATTTATTTTATGTATTTATATTTTATCCTCTGATGAGCACTCAGTCATGATATAGTAATAGTTTAATAAATCATATTTAATTATTAATCACAGAGTAATGATGAAATAAATCACATCAGTTTTTACTAAATCATATATAGTTGTTAGAGTAAGGGTTATTAAATCATGTTATGGTTATTAGAGTAATGGTTTAATATATCAATAAAAGGTATATTTTTCTTGAATTTATTTATATTCTATCATCTGTGTATCCCAGTTCTTTAATAATGATCTACTAGTACTTGTTACATTACTGTGCTATAGAAACTACATATGCGTCTTGTATAAAATTTATGAACATATTTCTATGCATCAAGGTAAAGCGGTTATGACAAATCAGATTTTAATGCGCTGTTAGAACTTTGTAGTAATATTTTTCATGTTCATGTTTCTTAACTCGACAGAAATGGAACTGGTGATGCGATTTCGTTTAAATTTCGGTGTATTATATCAGTTCATGCGAAAAAAAAAAATGTTAAAACTATAATCATTTCAAATATCAACTAACTAACTAGCTGGAGTTATCCTGGTATTTAATATCTTTAAATTTTGCAGGAGAGGATAATTTAATGTTACAGGTGAATAAATGCTGAGTAAAATCACTTTTTCACCCATTTTTGATTTACTTTGATGCATTTTTTAGGGCAATAGACTTATAGGATCAATCGAAATCTGAAATAAAACAGTCAAATTCCTTATCTTTGAACAAAAGTATGCTTATTAAAAAGATCCCTCCCCCAACTTCACTCTCTGCGCAGCGCCTATCTTTTAACTATTTTTTTTACATTAACTGACCTGTGGCTCGGCAAAACATGACATGAAACTTGTTAGTTAGTTAGGATTGTCAGTTTTCGTTCTCCTGCAGGAGGTCCGGGTTAGAATAGACCCACTGTAGCCCACGCATGTCGTAAAAAGCTACTAAAATGGGTACCAAATATATAATCTATAATAATATATATATGGGGTTATAACCGGGTGAGCTAAAATCAGACTTCTCGCTTTGTGTAGATATACTAGTATGTGTTACAATAATGTATTCTAGAAACCGGGCACATGTGTGTTATATTAAATTTATGAACAAATTTTCATGCATCAAGTTTAAGAGGTTATGACAAATCAGATTTTCACGGACAGTTAGAACACCTTAGTGGAATTTTTTAATTACTTTGGGTGTCCCATGTCTTATGCCACAAGGTCAAGGACAAAAAAAAGCTGCGTTTTTACCCTTCACCATGACTGGTCCAGATGTTGCTTTTGACCAAGTGATATAAGAAATAATAACAACGGTTTTCATTCATAGAATTAAAGTGTTTGTGAACATGTCCACCATCTTAAAATATAACACATTTTATTTTTCATATTATTTTCCATTATTTAATCAATACTCTGATAAAAAATAATACAATGATCCGACGATTTCTACGATTTTCAATGATTTCGATGATTGTTAGTTTTGGCAAACTTTATGAGGAAAAAATGTCCATGGAAAGTGCAATTGAATCAATAAGATATCTCAAAACAAAATACAATTCATTGATTAAGAATTGTAATTCTCCAAGTTGTAAAAAAAAACATTGTTGTGAATATTTATTTATAAATATAAAAACCTTTATAAAAGTTAAATGTAAATATGCTACGTAATTGTAGATTTGAAAACATAGAAAAAATATATTAAAAAAAAAAGAATAAAATCACATCAACTTCAAAAATATATTATTTGTACAACTAACTAACATATAAATAATTGACTTTATTTTTTTTTTAACAATTTACTTTCATTTAAAGAAAATTTATAAAACTTGTTAACAGATGGAACCAGTAAAAATGGAAGTGCAAGAAAAATTTTGAATGAAATTTAATTCGCTAAACAAACTTCTGTTTCCATTGACATGGGCATTATGTGGTAAGCCTCAACTAAGTGTTATATGAAAGGTGATTATAATTGGGGAGTAGTAAACAAGGAAACCATCAAGCAACTTACAGTATCAAAGAAAGATTTTCAGAATTTTTCCAAACAACCCAAATTTAGCTTCAAAATTTTCAGAGGAGGTTTTTTTAAGTGATATCACTTTTGCCGATGATGATAAATTTAATAAATTAGGTAGTGGTTGCCATCGCATCAGAGAAAGCCAAACACTTCTCTTCAACTAAAACTGTACATCATGTTGATTGTTAAAATGTATTTTGAATTTGTATAGAGCAGTTGAAATGAATCATTTTCAATCATGCTATTATGAATCAAATTACATTGTAACGGGTTTTCTCTTTTATAAATAACCAGAATGACAATATGGAAAAATAATTGAGTTTCATTTACCTAAATCCAAACTTGCAGAAGACATCACTCCTACCCGTTTAATAATCTTTCTGAAACTGACTTCCTCATTGGCGTTTATATCAATAGTTATGATACCCCTCTCCATTATTTATGAATTCTTCTATATTTTTATACTTATTAAGGATTTGAAAAAAAAAATTGTCATTAACCTGATTTTGATAAAAAATTCCTCATTAAAGAAAAGTAACATACGACATGGGCGGAGATTTTCTAATTGTAAGCAGAAATTAAGTACTTACCAATGCCTACTTACGTAACAATTCACAAAAGTCAATTCAATCTTCATTGAAAATCTGATCCATACTCGAACTACTACGTCAAATAAGGAACAAAGACAATTTCGAATGTGTTCTGAAAGAAAAACGGAGCAGAATATCCTTTGATACAACTAACTACGTGCCAAAATGCTTGGGGAGACAGTGGCCAATAATAAAAGCTAAAGGACATGCAACAAAATATTGAGACTTACTTACTCTTGAGACTTACTTATTATTGAGACTTTTAAGAAATAAGTCTCAATAATGTAGTGGTATTGTATTCTCAATTTTTGTAGCAGAAATCTGGAAAACATTAGTTTTTATTTTCATAAGTTATTTTTTTTTTCTGTATTTTTGTCACAAATTAAATTACTTATCATGTGAATGAATGAAAAGTGGATTTCATCTATCAGCAAATATTGATCATCTTTGAAAGTTACTTTTATTATATATTATATTCTCAAAGTAAGGAATATTATATTTAAAAAACATTTTAAACTATATGTAGCTTTTAGTCTTCTGCAAAAGTTGTAAAGTATTTATTGCAATATATACTTAAGTAACCTTTTTATTGAACGACTTGATAAGAGAAATTTACAACGAAAATTTATATCCGGCTATTAAATTACTTCCAGTTAAACATTGGCGATGATATTCTTAAATTATGATAACTACATCATTATTTTGCAAATTAACATTTATTTATCTACGGACACCATTTGGCGCAAATGAATTAAGACGAAAATGTCAAACTTTAACTTGTACGCCATTCATTATAGGAGGGTGCGATTTAAATAATTCTAACAAAATTTATTTAAATATTCAGCTGGTTCTAGAACCCAGCAATTAAGTCGCGATTGAAAGTTCTCCAGGGAAACAGCCAGTTTACGTCAATTATCTATTCTAAAAGTTGTTTGGAACTAAATATGGATTACTTTGCTATCTCGGTAGTTAGGTGTTCTGTCCTTTTATCCTATATATATATATATATATATATATATATTTATATATGATAAACATTGTATAGGATAAACTATATAAAAAACAACATTGAAGAACAAAATGCATGTTTCAATATGTTTACTTTCGCCTTTGTTACTTTCGTCATTCGTAGCATCGCATGGAGTAGAATGGGATGATAAGAACTCGAAACGATTTGAAAGACAGTTGATGACAAACTGGAAGTTTCAGTGTCTATATAGGGTTATACATAAATCCTTAGGTTGGAATATTTATCTGGTTTTCTCTAGGCAGAGAAAGGTACAGATCCTTTACATGTCCTTTCTGGTGAGGAAATATGAATGCAACGCACCCTCTATAGTAGAAGATGTCCCGCCCTTCTCTTTAGAGATGCAATTATGTTACGTATCCTGATATATGATCAATAAAAACACAATAAGAATTGCATAAAAAACTTTCAGAATTGCAGAAATTCTGTCAGTCAGTCTCACAAAGGCACTGATGAAAGAAATATATAAAAGTAAAACTCATAAAATGTCAATTAATCTGCATGACTTTTTATGGAGATTCTTTCTCGATAATAGCGAATAAATATGCCGCTCATGTACCAGTGATATATATATGCCCCTAGCATTAACAAAGGATCCAGTCACCGTTTTCAGAATCCAGGAGACTCGATTGTATTTATGACAATGTGCATAAAGCGTCTCGCAACCATATCAGGGCTGTCTGGAAGTATTTTTCCCAGATTTCTCTTATACGACAGGTGATTCCAGGACAGTTAACACTAAATTAATCACCTGTCTGTAGTTTATTGGTGGAAGAAGTGGAACTCCAATCCCGCAGAAGTTCAACAATAATTATAGTATAATACATCCTAATTTACGTAGACCGGGCCTGAATGGCCGAGTGGCTAGTGCTCCGGTGCTCGGTACCAAAGGTTTCCGGTTCGAGTCCCGGCGGTGCCATGGATGTTTGTAGTTGTTCGGAATCCACTTTAAACCGTAGGTCCCGGTCTAATAGGATCGTAGAGCGTTGCGGGGGGCATTGTTACTCCTCGTCCGTGACTTATCTTCAAGTTACATGTGCCCCCCTGGGTAATGCAAAGTGAGTAACGGCTGTGCAGCACTTGCCTTAAGGCATCCAAAGCCAAACTGTCTAAGTGTTTGCCAGCTGCATTAGAAAGAAAAAAAATTACGTAGCCAGCGAAGAAGGGCGTAAAATTTAAATTTGCCGGTTACTTTCGACGCAACTATTAATGGATGACACTTAAAGTAGCGACCAGATGAGAAAATGGGACAAGCAAGTAGTTCTCGCGAACCACTTATAAACCGCTTAGTTTCAGTGTGGATGGAACTATCAGAGTGAGTTAACAGTCAGGCTCTGTTCCAACTAGGCTTGGTTTTTCCTGCACATCAAAGGGATTTTCGGCTGACGTCATTTTCGACCAGTTAACGAATCACTCGCAGTCCATTACTCTCAGCGGGAGATAACGTATATTGTTTCTCGCGGCTAGACTGAGATACTCCAAGGGAGAATTACTCATTTGTCTCGTTTTCTTATCTGGACGCGACTTAATGATAATGCGCGTGGGTTTGGTTTGTAGCTCTACGGTCATCTTGTACGCATGAAGTATTCGTGTGAGTGTCTCGAATGGACAATCAGATAGCCTGATGGAATTTTTTTCTGGTTACTCTTTCATACAACACGCAAAAAGTAAGGTTATATCCAACGACTGTTCTAGAATAATTTTTCCAAAATGATATAAAGAAATTTGTGAAGTAAATTATCATAGAAAGTGAAGCCGTTTTATTTACTAAATTAAGATAAAACGTCTAATGAATTGATTTTTTTTGTACATATACGCAATTTAAAGTGGACTGTTTTCGCTTATAAGTGATGTAGTATTTTAAAAGAATCTTAACTAACTCTCATTTGAAAAAAAACAATTGCTGTTGTTATGTTTGTGGAAAGAAGCTCAGTTTATTTTTGTGCTTTAATATCTCGCATAAGGTAATAAGCTTACTATAGCGCCGCATTATTCATTTTAGTTTCTTAATTTATAAAAATATGCAAGAAATATATGCGTTTAAAATTTTTTTCTAAAATTTATTTCAGGAGATAGAGTTTTTCTAGGGAACAAATTAAGTTCTATTATGCAAACTGAAGGAAAAAACGTATCTCTCTAAAGAAAATAATTTTAATTTTAAAGAATATGAATCTAAAGGAGAGAGTTATTTTGAGAGTTATTTAATTAATAGTCAACCATTAAATAACTGACTTAAAAAAAACACATACTTTTTTTGTATTACAAAATGAAAAGTCTGTCATAGAATTTTTCGAATAACGCTAATTATACTGCATGTTTTATATTAAATTATTTTTCTTAAATATATTGCAAAAAATGAATTTCAAAGGGTAAAGTTCCTTTTGTTTCTATGATTGAAAAATTAAATTTATTCAGAATCAACTCGAATAAAGATTTCACGCTAGGAAGGCTTATAACAAATTGTAAAAAGTAAAATTGTAAGATATATTTCATTTATAACAGATAATTTATTATATATTTATTTTCGCCAAATTTTTAAATGAAAGCGGTTTACATTTATTTCAGTCCTGTTTCCATTTATAGAAATATCCAAAAATAACTATCCAACAAATTTGACAACATTGAAATAAACATAAAACATTTTAAAAGTTATTTTTTTTTAAATGCAGGTCTGTTTAAGAACCATGAAAGGAATCAAAATTATAATATATCATCCGTTGTTAGAGAATTAGAGTTCATCGTATGATACATATTTGCTTTTATCCTTAAAAATGCCATTAGCTTTGCTTAATTTGTACAACCAATAATGGAAATTAAATGTATACTGTAATAAGCAAATTGGCTGGAGCGGACATCACGCAGTTTCTTGCCAACCGTTTGGGCACTAAAAAACACGGTGTCAAATGCCCATAAATTGAGAGAAAAAAATTCGTAAAAACAATGTATTTACTATTTTTAAATTTTTTTGTATGATTTTCACTTACAATCATAACGTTCGATTGTAAAATATAAAACGATTTGGAATCAGGTCTTTTAGTTGCACAGAACTTTGGCTCCTTCATAATCGAAGTCCAATAATAAAATCACTGGATTTGTACCAATAATAATTTTGTTTTCCATATAAATACATTTAAAAACAGAAAAATAATGTTTTAAATTGAATAGGGTCAATATTTGGTTTTTTAGTCATTTGCTGATGATCGTTTAATATATCATTACTTAATTGTTCTTTTTTTTTTAATATGACATATTTGTTGCAAATTTAAAAGAGTTACTGTTTTTGAATACCAGCAACTTTGGCCAACTGTCAACATCATTTGCCACTAAAACGGCAAATAGTAACAAATCCAACGTCAACCAGGATAAACAGGGAATTCCTGCAATCCCTTTTTTTTTTTTGCAATCACATTGATGAATTTCCCCTGATGGTCCGGACCCTCCAGTCCAATGAAAGCATTTTCCAACCTACAGATATATTTCTCACGTCACGGGAGCTTTTTGAGTTATTTTGCTTTACTGTTTTGAACCTGTTTTTTTTATAGTTGGGAAACCAATAAACATTCCTCCAGGCATATTGGTATTTCATTTATTAAAAAAAAAACTTTATCAATTTAATATTATAAAAATATTGTTTAATTTTTCCTGTTATAAAGAAATAAGTATGCACTGATATATTTTTAGTTTTATCAAAACATATTAATCTCATTTTGATTACTTTAAAACGTATTTTCCATACTTAATTAAGTCAAAAATTATTAATTTAATTATCCCATCAACAAAGCGTCTTCATATATTTAATATTAAAAAACCTCACTTCGGCATTGTCACTAAAATGACACCGAGAAATGCATCAGCAAAGTTTAGTAACTCAGTTTAATCCACATCAAAGAGATTAAACATATTATTCTTTGAGATGAGGAAGGATTTAAATTTAATTACCCTGCCTTTGAAGTGAAGGGAGATTCTCGACACGAAATATTCTGTCAACAAACATTTCGCTGAAAATTCTGTCTTTTTTCTTAACACAATTTGTGATATTTAGAAATTTGACACCATCTTTCGAGAGAAAAGTTGTTTAAGTAACTGTTGCGACTTGATTATATTACCTAGAAAGGAAGTAAGCAGTTTCGAAATACCCCGTCAAAGAAATTATAAATCATTGTTTAGTTTTCTGCTTCAATAGACGAATCGTGCTTAAATAGGTATGATTTGCGAATGAACATAATTTAAAACAATTAAGAGTAATAGTTAATAGTTCACAGGATTAAAACTATAAGTGTGGAAGTGTTTGAAACCTTCCAACAAATCATTTTTAGTTTAAATGTTGAAGCATTCCAATCAATAATTTTTGTTTGAAATCTTGAACCGATCATTTCCGGAAGTGTTTGACACGTTCCCAACCGTTCGTGTTTGGTTGAAATGTTGAACTAATCATTTGTGGAAGTGTTTCAAACATTCAAACCAATCATTTTTGGTTGAAAAGTTGAACCAATCCTTTGTGGAAGTGTTTCAAACATTCCAACCAATCATTTTTGATTGAATTACTGAATAACATTTTGAATAAATGAACGGTTTTTACATTTAGAGATAAATGAATACTGTTGAAATACTTCTGCGTCTTGTATACAATTGTATCTTTTTCCTATTAATACATTCATTGAACTTTGAATTTCTTTATACGTAGATACACTCATGTCCATAAATTAAGGATAATGAAGTTCAGGCAAAGAAACAGACAGAAGAAAAAAAAAATTGACTTATTTGTAAAGTCTATTTATTAAACAAAAGGTAAAGAGCAAAAAAGATGCTATATGTTTGACATAATTAATAAAAATTGCGATTTTTACTCCCTGGAGCAAATTTCAAAAAGAACCTATTTACAAAAAACAGTATAACATGGTTAGTATGATGGTTAATATGGAGTATGTCTCCCGGACGATGCAATACAGGCCTTACAACGCCTAGGCATGCTGAGTTTCAAATTAGCAATCTGATCTTGGGGAATATTACACCACTCATCAAGCAATGCCCTCCGAAGTTCCGGTTGACAGGTGGGAGGGGGTTGACGGGTTGCAATTCGTCGGCCAAGCATATCCCACACATGCTCTATTGGATTCAAGTCCGGTGAGTATGCTGGCCAATCCATACGGGTGATATCCTCCAATTGAAGGCATTCGTCTACAATGTTTGCACGGTGAGGGCGGGCGTTGTCATCCATAAACAGAAATTCAGCACCAATGGCTCCCCGAAACAAACGTACATGTTGTTCCAGAATGACATCCCGATAGATATGGCCTGTCATCGTTACACTCTGAACATGCAGGTCAGTTCTGGAACCAAGAATAATTCCTCCCCAAGCGAGCCATCCTGCACCACCGTAACGGTGTCGTTCAATGGTGTTCTCTTGGTGATAACGGGTACCTGGCGCTCTCCATATGAAAGTCCGGCGAGAATCAGACTGCAAACTAAACCTGGACTCGTCGGAAAACATCACATAAGACCACTGTTGAGGTGTCCACAATGCATGCTCTCTACTCCAGGTTAATCGCAGGCTACAGTGAGTTGCGGTAAGTGGAACACAACTGACAGGCCTACGAGCATATAGACCAATGTGCCCTAAGCGTCTGTACACGGTCTGCCTTGAAACTGTCGTACCGGTAGCTGAAGAGAGCTGACGAGACAGGTCTGATGCTGTGCTCCGTTTGTTTCTTTTGGCAGTAACTGCTCAATACCGGTCCTCATTCGGCGTTGTAAGTCGACGGCGATCTGTGCTGTAACATCTACTCACATTACCATCATCTTGAAATCGTTGCCAGAGTCTGGAGATGACACTCTGAGCGATTCCAAGTTCCTCGGATACTTCCAGCTGGGTACGTTCACATTTCAGTCGTCCGATAATTCTACCACGTAAAAAATCATCCAAATGCTTCCTTTGTGCCATAACTATGCGGTTATTGCAGTGAAAGGCTTTTAAAGCGCTTGCGAACAATTTTACTTTTTTGCCACCATTCCTTATATACCCCTCTCTTACACTCTCGTCATTGTGACATACTATCCGTACCATCTGGTGGCTTCCTGTAATTTGCATATTCTTCTTCAAGATGTGTGTGATAATTCTACAGGTGAAATTTTTATTTTAGAGTTCAATTTCTATGTGATTCTGAATTATCCTTAATTTATGAACATGAGTGTATTTCATTGTAATTTGTCCATTGAAATGTCTCTAATTCCTCAACAAACTGAAGTCCACTGCTTGAAATATTATTTGTTTGTTTTATAGAATTAAATATATGCATGTATACATTTATAGAACTCAGCATTTTTCATATATTCTTTGTTAACACCCTATAGTTGTTTTCTTTGGGTGCTCAGCGAGCTTGGAACGATGAGTGAGCGAACTTGCAAATGCGCATATCGTCATCACAACATTGTTAGGCGCTGCCAGTGTTTTTTTATTTATTATTATTTCTAGCTCAAATTTTGTAAATTCATTACTTTTACTTTCTCTCTTTCTGAAAAGGGAACATTTTGGCATCCTGGATATCTGATTAAGGAACAGATTCAACCATCTAAAAACGAGACGATCTCGATAAAAATTGCACCTATGGCCATATTATATACATTGTAATTTTACCTATGAACACATGAGTACAACAGGAGTTAAAAATTTCTCAATACGTATATACTACACTAACTCATATGCGTTGTTATTTATGGGCACTTGAGCAGAATAAGCTGATCATGTTCATAGATTCACAGCGATCATTATCAAATTGTAGAACATGGCGTCAAGAGTAGAGAACTAAAATGGGCTGATATATTCCTATGATTTAAAATTAAGCACTTTAAGTTAATTAGAGAATTAATAATACATTTTTAATAAAATCATGCTACAGCAATCATGGATTTGTGAAGATTTTTTTTGAACTCCACACAAAAACTTTGAAGACAGTTAGAGCTAATAACAGACAGTTAACATTAAATAAGAGTCATAATCACATTGGAAAAGTATGGATATTTCATCCGCTTGAAATAAAAAGGCATGTAAAGGATACGAAAGCAGTATAAAAAGTCTTATGACACGTACACATAGAAAACGGAACAATAATTGGCATAAATATAATGGGTAACCAATAGAGGTAACCAATCGGTAGACAATAGAGAGTACATAAAATAACTTTTCCTGTTTGGTGGCCTCTTCAGCTTAAACTAATGAACAGAGAAAACATACATAATGTGAAAAGCCTGAGTAGAAAATTCCAAAAAATGAATGGCCAGGCACTTATGTGACAACAGTACTGAAATCCTTTTTTATCGGCGAGATTTGCTACTAAATCATCCAAATAGGAAAATTATTTTGTGTACATCCCGTATAATCATTCTAAATTCAATTACACAGCGGTGCTTTCAATTGCGCCATAGGCCTTGCACGAAAGGAATTGATCAACTCAGATGTGGACACCCTGTATATGGTAGTGGTACCTATTGCAGGAGCCTGATGGCCAAGTGACTAGCGCTCTGGTTCTCGGTACCACAGTATCGGGTTCGAATCCTGACGGTGCCCTGGATGTATGTAGTGGTTCGGAATCCATTTTAAGTCGTAGGTCCCGGTCTCATATGACCGTAGAGCGTCACAAGCCTCAATCAGACTTCTTCTCACCCACATCATTCCCAATCTGTAAAGGGGCAACACAGCTATAGGCACAATGATGTGGTGTGGTTTAGTAGTAGTAGTAGTAGGACACCCTGTATAATCATTTTAAATTCAATTACACAGCGGTGCTTTCAATTGCACCATAGGTCGAGCAGGAACAGAATTAATCTACTCAGTGTTGGTGAAACGAAGTGTTTGGACCTCACACAATTAAGGCCTTTGATTAAGACTGCCGACTTACACACTCGCATACAACACGACAAAAACCTTGACTCCGCTCCCATATGCGATGCTGATACCTGCCGAATTTCTTTATTTTCCCCACATACAAATTTGTGAGCGGAGATCCGTAACAACTTGATCATGCCATCAAAATGTACATTCTGATTAGTGTAGAAAAAAATTACCAAAGCTTCTAAAACTATATCATTATATTCTTCATAGCAGTAATGAATATCAGACTGCTTTCTGTATTTGTCTTCGATTAAATCACTTGACAATATACTACATTTCATATTAAGAAAAGTAGGTTAAACATGACAGTTTAATATTTTATTGATGTTTTTGCAGTAAGAAAATAAATAGTCATTATTAATCGTTACATTTTTATTCACAAATATATTAATTCAAAGTTGCATGTCGTTTTCAGAATTCTTTCCCGAACACTTTGGGAGAAACAAAAATGTTCTTATTTATGAAATAAAAAAATAAATTTAATAAAACACAAAGCATTGTATTGAATAAAACTCATACAATGATGTATAATAATTTAAAATTTTAATTTTAATGATCTATTTTACTTATTAGCAACATCTTTTCTGTACCAATATTTTTAAAGTACTTACATTTACAAAATTATTTTAGGAAACCAACTCTTTATATTGTGATCTTCTTCATTAAGCAATACTATAAGAATTGATGTAATTTTTATACCCACAAGAAAAAACAGTAATTAACACTAATTAAACCGAATATCCAATGACGCTATTCGAAAGCATTCCTTCTGCCTGCAGTCGCTTCCAATGTTCTTCCCCAATTCCTAGTCAATACATTAATTAAATTTGGGGGGCACCCTTAGCTCGTCATAGATTTCCCAACAAGAAACACAAGCTGCAGCCTGATTAAAACTAAACAGACAATTCTCCACTGAGGTAGTTGTTTTTGTGCTACAGAGGTATGCTGTTAATGAGTAATTGAGAAAATGTTCATCATCATTATCAAATTGGCTGAAAGGAGCTTTTGTCATATACTGTAAAGGATCATAAATTATTTTCTTTTTCTTAATTTGTTTTATTTTTTAAATACAAATTCTAAGTTCATAATATAAATTCATATATAGTATTTTATTAATTATAATTTGTTATAAAAATACTCAAATCAATATGTTTTTTAATGCCATAGATCAGAGATAAGCAGATCAGTTCTTATACGTTTTTTCTTGTGTCCCACTTCCTCATATGTTTATTATATTTAAAGGAATACAATTTTCCTCACATGGTTATTATATTTAAAAGAATACAATTTTTCTCATATGTTTATTATATTTAAAGGAATATAATTTGCAATTATTTACAGGATTTTACTTTTTTCCATGAAAGATTAATACATTGATTATGATTTAGATTTAGTTTAATAAAATCTAGTAATTAAATGCTAAAAAAATGATTTATTCAATATTTTGTCTTACTGCAAACTAGAATTGCACATCCTTTTTTCAATGATATTCAAGTCTGTATGCAAGATCTCTATTTACGCCTTTTTTATTATTTCTATGATATTTGTTGAAGATGAACATGTTCAGTTAACAGTTCAACTTAACACATATTTATTCATAAATATGTTATTATTAATATTTATGCTGATAAGCAAACTAATCTGCGAAATGAAAAGATATAACTTATCATTCTTGCACTTAGCTGCTTCAACAATCAAACACAGTAGTGAAATATTACATCAATTTCTTTATTTAATTTTATTATATTATATTATTTATCTATTTTTCCATGAGCATAGAAAATTAAATATTATAGATATATTTTTTTTTAATTCTGACAGACACCATTTAAATATTTGTGCATGCATGGTACATATGATTCCTCTTTCAAGTTGTCTAAACGTTTAGCCAAAAACAATGGAAAGCGTTGTGTTTCATTGCAATGTTTAGAATAAATTTTACTAAATCGATTTTTGTGCTTGTATCTTTATATCTAAAATTGGATTGTAGATTAAAAAGTTTGAATTTGTTGTTTCTTCATCCAAAGTTTCGTCATGTTTATTCTTCAAAAGAAACCATGAATTCATTAAAAATCTTTATTTTATTAACTCTAATAGAATCATAGACTCTTATTGCCATTAACAAAGTGTTAAGTCATCCTCATCAGACATTTTGCAGTCTATTTCGGGATACGTCTGCTCTTATGATTTTATTCCCCAATATACATTTTAAGGACAAAAATATCATCATCAATACTGTTTTACCTATATATAGGGTGTATTAAAATTTAACAATAATAACATTACTTATAAATATATAAAGATGATTAAAAACAAAATTAAAAATTATTGCCCTTTTTTTTCCTCATTTCGATAAAAATATTTAAATTCAAGTTATTTGGCATTTTAACAATACTCGCTAAACACAGTGTTTATTCCACATCAAATTAAATTATCAGGAAAACATATAAACATTAAGTTTCCTCTTAGTAAAATAGTTAAAGCATGTGCTTGTTGTGTTTTTCCCGAAATACTGTTATTCATAAAGTAGCTACAACAGTTCTAACGCAAAATCAATATTGAGAATTTTGTGCAATAATTTTTCTTGAATGTGAAAAAGCGATGATTCATCTTGTGTCGTTCGAAGCCTTATACGTCTGCTATCCGATATCGTGACACCTGCTGGTTTCCCTGTCATCACTGGCATTATATGAATCATTGATTGGTATATGTCTAAAACTGAGCCTAAATCGATTGAAAACAACACACATTAATTTACTGCAGTAAAATGCATATTTTAAGCCACTATTGCAAACTTCATATGCAACTAGTTCTTTTAATTCGCAGCCTGTTGTATGTACATATTAAAATGAAATACATGCGTTTTTTCCAAAGCATTTAAAAAAAATGGGTTATAAAATGTTTTTGTGGAATATCTCTATTAAATTCAAATTAAAACTGAATATATTTACTTTTGTTTAATTCTTTCGACTTTTAGTGTTACCTGATACGAAAGATAAAAACTGAATAAAGCAGACAACCTGTGCAAAGAATAAAGCGGACCACCTGCAGATAATCACAAATAACTCAGTTAAACAAGGTGTGACATCCCTAGGTTGGGTGTTACTGGTATAAATTCTAACTCTACACTTGCATTTTTTTTTTTTTTTTTTGAGGGAGATATTTGCTTTATTGCTAGTTTTCTTATTTAATTTGCATCTGTCTCAGTCTTTGAAAGGCATCTTTTATTCGAAATTGTGGTACAGTTTGTAATTTGACATTCTTTCCCTGTGAGCTTTTAAAGATTTTTCGGACGGACAGGCGCTGTTACCCTTTCCTAGTTTCTGACGTAAGGGATAGAGGCCACTTAGTGTCCAAAATAATAATCAACTTTCCAGCTCTACAATACGTCTCCCAAAAAAATGGTAACATGCGTAATCAGATTCAAATCCGGACAAGAACAGACCAGCACACATATAATTTTCCATTAACCGAACTACGTGTTGAGTAATATTATCGTGTTATATCCAAGGATCTAAGTATCTGCTTTCGGAAAAATAGTTTGATAAAATGTCGTCTCTTTGTAATCGAGCATTAACGACGCTTTTTGGGGGAATATACAGGTCAGGCAGCCATCCAAATATATACAACACAAATATATCGTGCCCATAAAATACGTGTGTCTCTTTTAATGATTTAACTGGATTACTCTCTCTGTCTTCTGCCTGACCAATAATCTTCTTGAGATATTTTACACAAAATCTATACTCATCCGTGAATAGTACAAAAGTCCAATTTGACATTTTATTTCGTTGGCGTGATATAAGAAGTACACCAAACTCTGGATTTATTGTATATAACCTTCCTTCGTGAAGCAACTGCTCACTGTTCTGAATACTAGTTTTCCATTGGTTGATCTCAAGTAATGATCCGAGACGGGTGGATGTTGCAGATTTATATCTCTTTGTAATTAGTTGTAAATAACTGCCACCTGCGGTATATTTATCTATAGGTCTCCCTTGGTTGCACCTTCTAAAAAGTTGATTATATTTTTAAAACTCAATTCTACAGTCTACGAATTAAAGAATGGTTCACATTCAACCAAATTCAGCACACATGTTTCAAAACGGGGAAAACTGGTAACTTATTAATTATATATCTATTTCTAACGATTATAGCTAATTCACCAAGCTTCAATATGTCACCAAATTGGTGAAGATTTACAATGTTGCTTGGTGCAATGGTATGGTGCTTGTAAATATCCCAGGAAAAATAAACTCTTTAGTCATAATGCCCGATCATTGTTTTCGTTTTCATTAAAAGGTAATGAAAATAGGGAGTAAATATTTTTTTTTAATTTTTGAAATTTAAAAAACTATTGAAATTTTTAAAATATGTATTCAATTTTAAAGTTATTGAATGATAGGAATTTAAAACTGATAGTTGTGTGAATGTCCAACAAAATTAAAATCGCATAAAAAATATTGTTCCTAAAAGAAATTCTTGCATATAAATAAATCTGTAACAAATACCATATATATATATATACATCTACAAAGCATATATATATACATTTGTAAAAAATACCAAACTGCTAACAATAGCATTTTGTTTTGTTAACATTTCTACAACATAGATGTATATTGTATGCTATTATCCAAAAAATTTTGTGATTTTTTTAAGTCTCTAAAACGTGGGCTAAACCAGGGTTTTATGCTATTTACGTTTGTTTACAACTACCAAATTATACTAAAACAATCCCCTTTAAACAATAAAATTCATAAAATAAAAAAATTGTATTTCTAATGAACCAAACTTTAAAATATTATTAACAACCATTGTGATAGGTGTAATTTATAACTGCAGTTGTAAATGTTTTTTTTTTTTTTTTTTTTTTTTTGGAATTCGTTGAAACATTACTTTTTTATTCTTGGCGCATTTGACATCGCAGAAAGGTACCCGACTAGGACATTTTTTGGCTACAGATTATCAAGATATATTCTACAAAATAACCTAATATAATAATCAAATGTATAATAATATGTACTTATATAACCTAAATATAGCCTACGGCTGTAATCTACAAAACAATATCGAAATAAATAAAGCATACCATGACACGCGTATAAAACATATGGGTCCCAAGTTTAATATTTTGTTTGATAACTATAAGGAATCAATTTGGAATATTTATTTAATCAAACACTAGAGAGTTTTTGCATACCGTACGTTAGTTACCGTAGGACGTCCGTTAGCTTTTCCTCCCTAGCGCGTATGCTCATAGGAAACATATTTCCTATGAGCATACGCGCTAGGGAGAAAACGCTAACGGACGTCCTACGGTAACTAACGTACGGTATGCAAAAACTCTCTATTTAAAGATGAAACAATGTATATTTATAAAAGAACAAAGGAAGAGTTTAGTAATTCTTTATATTCATAAATAAAGCTTAGATTTCACAAAATTATCTCTAACAGTCAAGAACCGGGGAACAAGATTTGAAGCCAACTCCCTTTTGTCATACCGCTCATCGTTGCAAGTTGAACAGCTTCCTCTCATCATACTAGTATCGTATGGAAGCGTCCGTTATAGCAATTCTTTCAGTAATGAGGAGCCTTAACGGTGATTATGACAACTGATGAAAATTGCCCTGCTTCGATAAAAGGTTGCTTAGTAACAGTTTTTGGAATGGAAACATTGGAGTAATTACTCCTAAAATTTTTCAAGGAAGACATTGCCTTTCCCACATCATCTCTTGGAAGGCAATTCGGGGCTTAAACAATTGGAGCAGAATGTCTATCGATTTCAAAAAATAAAATGCCTACCTTTTAGACCAATTCTTACATTAAATTATATATTGCATTTCAGTTTATAGGTAATTTTTTTCATTTCATTTCACTTATACTGTAATTTAAATGTATTAAAATATTTGTTATGTTTCGATTTTATGGTTGCCAATAATTTGGTTTCATTTGTATTTGGCAAAAAATATCACGGCCTAATAATGAAATACTTATTTTATAATAATACAAAGTGAAACAGCAACAATCCAATTCTTTAAAATTAAAACATTTATTCTAGATATAAATTAAATATGTCACCGTGAAGGAAATTTATAATAGACACTGTTAAATTTTAACACGTTAACTTTGCCGTGTGTTAATGTTTTCGCTAGAAGTCGTCCAAAGAAATATTTTAAAACTTAATTACGTTTAAATTATGTTACAGTGCACTAAAGGGTAAATATTTGAAATAGTTTTGATCCTTATTTCGTGACTTATACTGTCTTCATAAGGGCTGGAATTCCCGCATCGCAATTTTGAACTTTGTGTCCCGCATGCAGTTTGGTTGGGAGTTTTGAATAAGTGGGTAGATATTTAATTACTCCAAGTTAGAAACTGTTCGTTAATTTTATTTGCTTTGAAATTAAAGTTTCGAGTCAAATTGAAGAATACTAAACGTTCAGTTCTAAATTGAAATATATCTCAAGTATATCATCTTAAATACTTTGCTGACTTACTGATACAGAAATCATCATTATTGAAACATTAGGGAATGGAAACAGACACGCAAAGGTATAAAATACAATTAAATTAAAAATAATTACGACAGTGTTTGGGAATTTAAATTGTAATTCATTAATTTGAAACATGTAATAATTGTGTGTAACAAAATAGCTAACACGTAACTTCAAGTATTACAATAAGAACTTTTTGAATGATAAATATTTATTCATTCTTCCCTTTTCATTATTGCACTATAGTCAACTTTTGCTTTCATACTTCGACATTAAACTTGCTATTGATTCAATCAATCTATATGGCATGCCGGGAACATTGTGATAGCGACAAAGTTTGCAACTACACTACAGAGCACAAAGTTTCTTTATAATACTGAACATATTTTTCTTAACATCTACTGAAGGATAATTATTTCCTGTCTGTGTTATATGCTTGAAAAATTTAAATATATGTATACATTTTGACAACATGAAATCATGTTTTCAAAAGCTCTATCATATATTTCAGTGAATCCTAAAATTGGATTCAAAATATTTACTTAATATTATTCAAAATATTTTTTTTCCACAGAATCTACTAATAAATTTCGTTTATAAGCTAACTTATAAAGACATAATTGATATTAAACTATATTTCTGCCAGAAAAGTTTAGTTTTATTATTATTTTTTCATACGGATACTCTCAACATTTCAGTTTTCTTTACAGATGCAGGTTCTATTGATTTTATTGTGCTACGCCCCATCCAAACGATGTATTTTTGGAGTGATTCAGACACATTGATTTTAGAATGATTACGAAACTAATGGACTTTAAATATATATAAAGCAAGATATTTGTCTATGGATACCCTAAAATTTTATACACCATTAACGATTAGAAGATAAATTTATCTGGTATATATCCAAAAGACATGTAAATACTTTTATTAAATATTTTCTGTAATTATTAAAAAAACATACTTGTTTAGAGTAAAATTGCTTTTTAAAAACGATTTACAAGAATTGTAACTTTTTATCAATTTTTTTTAGAGTTAACAAAAAAAAAAAAAAATATGAAAATAATTTCGATAAAAATGAATCAGAATTTATGTTGTAAATAACTTAAAAACTTCAAGATTTTCATATTTTAGTTCTAAGAATTTATTCTTAGTTATTTTTTGCGATACTGAAAATTAAGTTACATACATAGTAAGTTCTTTTTTTAATTACTAAATAAAAGTATATTTTCTAAAATTATTAATTTAATGTAATGTTAAATTAATGTAGCTCTGCAATAAAATTAATTAGTCACATTAGTAGCACATCTTCGTTACAACGCCAGTAACCTTTCCCTTCATTTGTTGTCTTAGCATTTTCCCCATCTTTTATAAAAACCTCATAATTTTCGTACTGGATATTTATGATACAATAATTTCATGCGTTTTACATTTTCGGGCCATCTTTTTCTCAGTATCAGACTTTTTTTATATTGCTGTTTATTTTCTGTTATTTTATTCTACGGAAAAGTTTTCGTTTGCCTATAATGTCACTTTTTATTATTTTGCTTAGGATAAGTTAGAAAATTCAAATATTGTCAGTTTTCTGATTCATGTGACGACTGACGAGTATAGAAAAGAGAATCTGGCGATTAAGTTCAGGCGAATATAAGGTTCTAATGTGGGAAACACATTAGTAATCTGGCATCCTCTTCTTGTAGGTGGGCGGTACATCTAATTTCTGGAATACTAATAGGCTGTTAGTGATCATGGTTGCTGCTATTTATGATTCAAGATATGGCTCCCTATCTTCGCATCTCTCTAACGATTGGCTTCGTCTCTCGGTGTGAACCTGATCATATAGGTACTTCACCAGCTCTATTGCAGAATTGTGTTCCATGGTGAGTCTGAAATATATTTCATTTGCAAGTGTTCTCCTCTCTAAATTTTCATTCCCTGGCGATTTCCTAATTTCGTCTTAACCAGATTGATTTAATGACCAGCATGGTATAAAAAGAAATATGACTGGTTGTCACGTTTGTGAAATTTTTGATCCTAAAACAACCTGACAAAATTCTGTCCGTTTATGATCCAGAAAGGTTTACATGCTATCGTTGATGCAAATTAAAAAAATTAAAATAAGAGACCGTATGATTGAGATTTGCTCACTGATTTGGACAAAAAACTTTTTTCTTTTACCACCAAAACACCTTTACTTTAAAATTAATATGCGAGCATATAGATCATTGCACTTTTGTCAAGGTGTTGTTTAAGAACCTGACTTGCTAAATGCTACTAAAAATAAAATTTCTTATCAGGGTTTATCTCTATTTGTTAAATAATTTTCAATAAAGTATTTAATTTTAAAATGTTTTGCCTTTGTTATATCTAAAATATTAAAGTTGGATATTAAAACTGTCATATATAAATTGTCATCACCCTACATCTCCAATCCTTTGAGTTGTTTAAACTATCAGAAATACGAGCATTCCTAAGATGTTTCTCTTGGATTATAAGCATGATCCAGTTATGCAACTATTGATATTTTTAATTTCATGCTGAATTTAAATATGGGAAATGTTTCAACAGTCCCATCCTTCGAATTCAAAATCATACCCTCAGTGGTAACAAGAAAAGAAAATTCAATAATCTTCATTCAAGTGTCTTCAACTGCAAATTCATAAATAGCCAAAGGTAAAAAAAAAAAAAAAAAAAAACAGCCTCTCATGTTTCGCTCTTCTGTCTCTATGACTGAAACCAATGCTATAGAAAATGTCCTCCACTAAAAACTTAAGCTGTTAACTTCTGCACGGTCAAGTATACAGAATCTGTCTCCACTTTTAAACTTATTTCTGCACCTTCGCCATCATCTCAAGCTGTATCTCACGAAACAAAACTCATTGCTGAACATTGAAAAAAACATTTTACAGGAAAATAACAAAGGACTACTTATAAAAATAAACAGAATTCTAAGCGTGCAGTACTTAATGGAAAACGATTCAAACAGCCACCTTCAACTCAGTCCGAATCTATAGTAACCCAAAACAATCTCAGCTACTGCTTCTACGTCAGCAGAGAGTTCCTTTCAAAATGGGAAGTTGTGGAATATGATAAAACAGTAATGATTTCGGATTGATGTGTTTTAATTTAATTCAGTTAGAACAGTAAATTTTAATCTTTATGCTTTGTAAAATGTTTAGATACCAATAATACATTATTGAATAACTATTTTTTAAATTTGTACTGGAAATGGAATTTTAATTGGTTTTATGGATTTGTAATTTCTAGTACGATTCTAGAAATATAACTAACCATTTGGTGCAGTTCTAACGGAACTTCCCTTTGCTCCATTAAACCTCTCAAAATAATCCATACAAAACCGTCCAGTACCAGTTTGGAGTCTTCTTTTATTTTGTATAAATGCAGCAAATTATTCGTAAATATTTAATTGAATCAAATAAAAAAATAGTTTTGTATTTGTTTTTAGAAATATTCTTAATGTTAAAAGGGATTTTTTTTTCAAATATTGTCATAATGATTTTGTGAAAATGTTCTATGTATTTCTTTAGGGAATATTTTTAAATAAAATTCTCATTAAAACAAATATTTATTTTCAATGAAACTGGGTCATATCTGTTAGTTCTTTTTAAAATATTAGGGAACTTCACTGTCTATTCATTGTGATCACCTATTTCCGGGCATTTCCGGGCATGTAGTTAACTAAGTGTTTTAGTAAATGTTGAAAATAAAGCTCAGTCAATAATGGTGGTAAATGAGGCTAAAAAGAGTGTTTAATTATATTCAACTTTAGAACAGTACTGTTTTGCTTTCAATCTATTTATTTGAACATCAGTCGACCTCGTGTTTCCCTGATTTATGCCACGAACAGACCACCAATGAGTGAGGAGGTAAGGACAGTATCTTCGAGGTTTGGTTTAGTTTGTCGCTATACAGTCATCTTGTGCACACTTTAGGCTAAACAGACCGGGATCTACAGTTTAAAGTGGATTCTAAACCACTAACAAACTTTCATGCCACTTCCAGGATTCGAACCTGGAACTTGTGATACCAAAAGCCAGAGCGCTAGCCAATGTATCTGCGAGGAGGACTTTTAGGATCATTTGCGTGTCCTATCGAAGGAATAAAAAAAAATATGTTTTTCATACGCTAATAACACGAAATAAACATAATGTAATGTGAGTATTTATTTAATGATAAATAAGTAATATAATGGTAGATACAGAATATTTTATCTAGTTAATGAACAGCGGAAAGATAAATAAAACAATTGTATAACACTGACTTAAAAAAAATACAAGAAATGTAAAGAATCATATAAAAATTAAATTTCATTTATAACGAAGAGAAACAATCTAAATAAACAGCAGTTTAATATTGTTTTATTACCATAAGTTAACTTACTAAAACCCGGCTTACATATTTCGATCTCTTTCAAATTTGTATAAATTTGAATTTACAAACATCTATCATTTGAATAGAATCATGTCTGTTTCAATTCATGTGTAAACATTTTAATTAATATCTTATAAGATAAGAGTTTATTTTCTAAATTCATTTTGATATCTTCTTTTTTTAAGCGAATTAATCTTTATAATTAATTACTAGCTTATTCAACGTGCATTCTTAGAATCTTCAACGTGTGTTCTAAGAATTAATTTTTAATTTAATCAAACACAAAAGAATTTGATAAAGATTTAATATCGTATTAAAAGAACAATCAACAGAAGTACCTTTTCAAAAATAAATTATCGAATGTAATAATTAAATCAGTGAAGAAGTGGATAAAAATAATTTTCACTCAGTTACATCATTATTCTCAGTTGTGCGAAAGAACAACATTGATTGTTTGCATTAAGGGATAATGAAATTAATTTTTGTGTTTTATTCGCATGAGTTTTAAAATTTTTTTCTTCGAAGATTTATGTAATTAATTGTTTTTAAACAGTGCCCTCTGAGAATTAATAAATTTGTTTTCACCGATTTTATGTGATTATTTACAAAATGAAGTTGTTTTATTTGATGATGATTATTTTACCATTTTCCTGAAAAGAAGGTTTAACTTAATTTATATTTTTTGAATTTATTAATGAATTTTGAATTTTGTTTACTAGATTAAAATTATCATTAAGAAAATTATTTTGTTACAGCTAATGATATTTCAAATGAATGTTTCATACAAATTAAGTTTTAGAGATTTGCAAGCTGAAATAAATTAGAGAGGATAATTTAATTGAAAAAGTGATGCAAAGATACATTTAATAAATGAAAATAATAAATATATTAATTAACAAAAGCTAAGTTTACGTTAACTTAATATAATTAATTTTTAATAAAAAAATTCTTATATGTTTTAAAATAGCTATCATTACATATATTGCAAAAATTTTATGTTAAATCCATTGAGTGTATTAATTAATTAAAATATAGAATTCATTATTGGATAACTAATTTAGATCAACCACAACTGCAATTAAAGTTCGTATTATAACAGAACGCAGTATTAAATATTAATAATAATAATTTCAATCTTATGTAACTTAAGACATGAATCAGAAAAATTATGTTTGCAATTTAATATATGATATGTCTTGTATAGCCTTTAAAATAGCTACGATTCAATATACGAGAAATAGGAGCAATAATAACAAAAAAATAAATATATTGAGAGAGACTTTTAGTATTGAATAACTGTTCTTCAATGGTACAACAGCCCGAAGGTAGACCAAGGCTATCTGCCTACTGGCAGATTGAGAACCAAGATATATATTTCTTTTTACGGGGTAAGGTTGTAAATCCTACGACCAAGTGCGTCATATTATACTGGAACTTGCGGTTTAAGGTGGATTCCGTACCATAAAAGGTGGCCTGGCAGACAATTGGCTAGCGCTCTGGCCGTTGGTACCACAGGGCTCAGCTTCGAATCCTAGCGATGAGATGGATGTTTCTTAGTGGTTAGGAATTCACGTTAAATTGTAGGACCCGTTCTAATTAGTCCACAGTGTGAAGAAAATGACCGTAAAGCGACAAACCAAACAAACTACTGAACCATGGCGCCGCACGGATTCGAACCCTGTGGCACCGAGCGCCAGAGCGCTTGTCACACGGCCATCAGGCCTAATTGAATAATGACTGTAAATTATATTTATGTAATCATTTATTTAACCTCTTTTTAATATATAGTTAAAATTGTTTATAGTTTTATGTATTGCAATGCATCCTTCCTTGCAAAATACGCAATTTAAATTTCGCATTGAGTCACAGTATTTAAATATCACTAATTCAGTAAACCCCTGAAAATTTCAGTTTCAGACTTAATATTATATGAATCTTAATTATATTGCTATCTTTGACATTGGTCACGTTCTTTTGCAGCATGTAAGATCGTGATGAAATAGGATCATAAAAGGTTTAAATACACTCCCATGAAACATGTTGAGAATTCAAAAACAAGAATTATTTCAAGTCTAGCCAAGCAAGATTAAATTGATCTCTTTTTTAAAATGTATATTCAAATTCTTTTTTAGAATCTTGATATAACCCTTTTAAATAAGGCAATAAAAGTATATTTTTCTCGCTGTTCCTTATTTCGAGCTGAAGTTTCGCAGCGACATGAAAGTTTTTATACAGACCTAAAAAATTTTAACAATCACTGAGTAGGGGAGAGATTGCCACTGTGTGATGTTAGATGCCCGTTTTTCTAAATATAGAAGTTCTGTCCGCATTCCCGTTTTATGGCCTCCGCCTCCATCTTCCCAACAGGTGTTTTATGGCGGAAATTTTTACGCACAAAAGAAGAGAAAAAAAAAAGAAGACGGTAATTTCTTGTAGTTATTGGGCGCATAATTTTCATGCATGGGAAGCTTATTTCACTGTTATATTATTTTTTTCCAAGCGAAAAATATTCACAATTTCTGTATATTCAATATTTTTTGTTGTTGTCATCTTTTTTCAGTTCCTTCTATTAGCTCACACTCTCCTGTATATATCTTGTTCAAATTTTTAAATTGTTCATAAAAATACTTTTTTATTCATACACACAAGTTTACATTTTTTTAACTTGTAGTGGAAGACACGTGATGTTAATACAGTTTTTCAAATATTAATTCATCCATTAAATTTAATTAATTAATTATATTTTTTTTCAGATTTTAGTTGCATATATCTAATAATAGATGGCGCCAGATGTAGAGGAAAATTTCAACTTTATTTGTAAAGGACTTTAGAACTTTTTAGCAAAACAGTGAAAAAAAGTAGAATTGACTGACTTGACTTTTTATATTACTTGTTACTTATTAGTTCTTGAAAAGTTTAGCTGTACCACTAATTTAAATTGACAAATGAAATGATATTGTCGCAGCTAGAGTGCAGGGGATTGCATAGGTTTGAATGTACATTAATGGTATCTATTGAAGTTAC
>BPLQ01013755.1:0-65458 GCA_021605075.1 Caerostris darwini | reverse complement strand
AAAAAGATTATTTAAAGAAAATAATTAAAAAATTAAAAAATTACAATTAACTTTTTCGATCTCTTGCTTTAATTGTTCTCAAGCAGCGTAATATTAACGGAAACGGACCTGCCTGTTCCGAAATACCTATGGAGTAAATATACCCAAAAAATCTGCACATAATCATTAATTTTAAAATTACATTTGTGCTATTACCTTATTTAACAAGTAATATAAAAAAAAAAAAAAAATTTAAGTCAATTCCTACTTCTTTTCACTCTATTGCAGAAAGTCCTTTATAAAGAATTTTCATTCAGTTTCTTTAAGTTCATCTGGTGCCATCTATTGGTAGATATATGCAACTTAAATCTAAAGAAAACAAACTAAAATTAATTAATTTAAATTTAATCACTGAATTACTATTTGAAAAAAAAAACTGTATTCACATCCAGCGTCATCCACTACAAGTTAAAAAAAAAAAAAAAAAAAAAATGTATTTGAACTGGAGTGGATGAATAAAAAGTATTTTATAAATGATTGAAACTTTGAACAAGATATCTATAGGGAGAGTGTGAGCTAATAGAAGGAATTGAAAAAGATAAAATTACGAAATAGTTGAAATAATACGGAGAAATTGAATGTTACAATAGTTGAAATTTATAAAAATAGTTGAACGTTGAAATTGTTATTTAAAAATAGTTGAACGTTGAAATTGTTACAATAGGTGAAATTAAGAAAACAAATAGAAAAAACTAAATTTAATCATGGGTAAAAATTCCACTGGGCAAGGCCGTCGTGTCAAACACCCCGTCTTAAACACCGGCACAACACAGAAGCACCGGAATCGAGCTCAAGATTTCTGCGTCGCGAGAGGAGCATTTAACCCCCCGACCACTGAGGCCCCGTCGAACTCAAGGGGGAGAGGGGTCATAATAGTCTCGCTGCATCTGGTCACAATCGGTGTACGGATAATCTCCCTGTTGCTGCTGCTGTTTTCTCATACCATTCATCAAGTCAAGCCACCTGCGTGTGGCCTACACAGCTCCCACCTACTTGTGGATGATTTTCATTTTTATCGTAATCCCTTTTGTAACCTGTCTCTTTATTTTTTAATAAATCCGAGTCCTCACAGATCCTCCCGACGTCATGTCACGTCACCTCCCCCTCCCTATCGCGTTTTGAATTTTTCTACTTCATTATCATTATTGTTATACCATTCTCTCATTAATTTGCATCCGCGCTAATTTAACTTATTTAATAGTAATTGGGGCTAAAACCTTTTTGGAAATATACCATTTGTGCTATTTGTTTGTATTTTGGAAATATACCATTGTGCATTTCTCATACCATTTGTGGTACCGAGAAGTGTCGACGGGGAGTTTCTATTGAAAAATTTGCAGCTTTCTCAGATTGGTAATTGTGGTGAATGGCCAAATAGGACAACCATAATAGCTGGCAAACTGGCAACTGGCGTACCGTTTACGGAGTACCAACAGGGGAAATACCCCTTAAACCTCCTCATTTTAATTCATAGATATGCTTGGGATTCTAATTGGCAGCTTTAAGGTTAGTATTAAAAGTAAAAGATAAAAGTTTCTAAAAATTCAATTTAAATGGTACTCGAAAAAAATTAAAAAATACTAATGATAAAAAAGTAAAATACAAACTAAAAGAAGTTAAAGTTTTAAATTCGGTACAATGAGGGACCCGTTGTCGATGCCGTAATACAGTAGAAAAACGTAAACAAACTTGTTTACCAAAACACAGGGATTATGCTGAACGGTGGGATTCAATGAGTGAATCTATATATGATATATAATATGAGTGAATCTGAAAGGTAAAATTGTAAACATGTCCTCACAAAAAAAAAAAAAAAGGCCGATCTCAGAACCGGGATTCTTTTTATTATTTTATAATTTTTATTTGCATTTTTATTTTATAATTTTTTTATTTTTTTATTTTATAATTAGGATCTGCTATCAAGAAACTCTTACTCAGCTTGCGGCTCAAAACAGTTTCCAAATCAAAGAAAATACGAAGAAGTCAGGAGCGAGTGTAAAACACATCTGCTCCGTGTGAAATCCCAGCGACCCACGTAACTCGTTTCTATTGAACAATTTGCAGCTTTCTCAAATTGGTAATAGTAGTGAATGGCCAAATAGGACAACCATAATAGCTGGCAACTGGCGTACCGTTTACGGAGTTCCAACAGGGGGAAATACCCCTTAAACCTCTTCATCTTAATTCATAGATATGCTTTGAATTGTAGTTGGCTGCTTAATTATTGTTAGTAGAAATACAAGGTAAAAGTTTCTAAAAATTCAAGTTAAATGGTACTAAAAAAAAAAAATTAAAAAATACTAATGATAAAAAAGTAAAATACAAAATAAAAGAAGTTAAAGTTTTAAATTCGGTACAATGAGGGACCCGTTGTCGATGCCGTAATACAGTAGAAAAACGTAAACAAACTTGTTTACCAAAACACAGGGATTATGCTGAACGGTGGGATTCAATGAGTGAATCTATATATGATATATAATATGAGTGAATCTGAAAGGTAAAATTGTAAACATGTCCTCACAAAAAAAAAAAAAAAAAAAAAAGGCCGATCTCAGAACCGGGATTCTTTTTATTATTTTATAATTTTTATTTGCATTTTTATTTTATAATTTTTTTATTTTTTTATTTTATAATTAGGATGTGCTATCAAGAAACTCTTACTCAGCTTGCAGCTCAAAACAGTTTCCAAATCAAAGAAAATACGAAGAAGTCAGGAGCTAGTGTAAAACACATCTGCTCCGTGTGAAATCCCAGCGACCCACGTAACTCGTTTCTATTGAACAATTTGCAGCTTTCTCAAATTGGTAATAGCAGTGAATGGCCAAATAGGGCAACCATAACAGCTATTAGACCAGGGATGGGCAAACTACGGTGGTTCTATCCGGCCCTCGGAATGAATTTTAATTTGCCGGTCCGAGGCAAATTAAAAGAAATATTTATTTGTATATTATATATCCATCTCCTTTTCTATTTTGATTAAATATAATATTTTTTTTTCTTCCTTTTTTTCAAAGTAAATATGCAAACAGAAGTGGATAATATGCAAACAGAAGAGAAGCATTTAATAATTAATATTGAATAAAAAATTAAATTAATTAATTAATATGCAGTGCAACAATTACAATTTCATATGCTAATGGCAATATATCTGATAATCTGTCATTGTGACGAACGGTTCATTTTTTTGCAGCATTTTGTGTGTGGGACTTTAATTATAATCACACTACATACCAAGAAAACCTCCACATATTAATATTAAACTTACATTTGTGAAAAAATGAAATTTAATCATGGCAAAAAATTCCTAGAAAACCTTAATGTTAAACTTACATTTGTGCACAATTACGAAACTTACGATAGTTGAAATTAAGAACAAAAATAGAAAAAATGAAATTTAATCATGGCAAAAATTCCTAGAAAACCTCCACATATTAATATTAAACTTACATTTGTGCTTACACAATTACGAAACTTACGATAGTTGAAATTAAGAAAACAAATAGAAAAAATGAAATTTAATCATGGCAAAAAATTCCTAGAAAACCTCCACATATTAATATTAAACTTACATTTGTGCTTACTTACACAATTACGAAACTTACGATAGTTGAAATTAAGAAAACAAATAGAAAAAATGAAATTTAATCATGGCGAAAAATTCCTAGAAAACCTCCACATATTAATATTAAACTTACATTTGTGCTTACTTACACAATTACGAAACTTACGATAGTTGAAATTAAGAAAACAAATAGAAAAAATTGAAATTTAATCATGGCGAAAAATTCCTAGAAAACCTCCACATATTAATATTAAACTTACATTTGTGCTTACTTACACAATTACGAAACTTACGATAGTTGAAATTAAGAAAACAAATAGAAAAAAAAAATGAAATTTAATCATGGCGAAAAATTCCTAGAAAACCTCCACATATTAATATTAAACTTACATTTGTGCTTACTTACACAATTACGAAACTTACGATAGTTGAAATTAAGAAAACAAATAGAAAAAATGAAATTTAATCATGGCGAAAAATTCCTAGAAAACCTCCACATATTAATATTAAACTTACATTTGTGCTTACTTACACAATTACGAAACTTACGATAGTTGAAATTAAGAAAACAAATAGAAAAATTGAAATTTAATCATGGCGAAAAATTCCTAGAAAACCTCCACATATTAATATTAAACTTACATTTGTGCTTACTTACACAATTACGAAACTTACGATAGTTGAAATTAAGAAAACAAATAGAAAAATGAAATTTAATCATGGCGAAAAAAAACTTACGATAGTTCCTTAAGAAAACAGAAAACCTCCACATATTAATATTAAACTTACATTTGTGCTTACTTACACAATTACGAAACTTACGATAGTTGAAATTAAGAAAACAAATAGAAAAAATGAAATTTAATCATGGCGAAAATTCCTAGAAAACCTCCACATATTAATATTAAACTTACATTTGTGCTTACTTACACAATTACGAAACTTACGATAGTTGAAATTAAGAAAACAAATAGAAAAATTGAAATTTAATCATGGCGAAAAATTCCTAGAAAACCTCCACATATTAATATTAAACTTACATTTGTGCTTACTTACACAATTACGAAACTTACGATAGTTGAAATTAAGAAAACAAATAGAAAAAATTAAATTTAACCATGGCAAAAAATTCCACCGGGCCTGGCCGTTTAATCACCGGGATTGAAAGCACGAACTCCGTTTTCGAAAGACATGCACTCGACCATTCGACCACTCAGCCCCCGACGAACCGCTGGGGAAGAGGGGTCATACTAGTCTAGCTGCATCTGGTCACAATCGGTGTTCGGATAATCTCAGTGTTGTCGCTGTTGTTTCGCATACCCTTTGTGGTACCAAGGAGCGCCGACGAGGTGCTCCTATTGAAAAATTTGCAGCTTTTTCAGATTCGTAAGAGTAGAGGTTGAGGGTTCAAATCTGAACTCAGTTCCTTTTAGCATTTTTATTGCTACGATGTGCTTTAAATTTATTCATGAGTTTCCGACTAGTAATTAAGTTAGGTTTTTAGTGTACGCTTTTTTTACCCCTTTTTTTTTTTTGTAAGGAAAACAAAAGGATTGGAAATAAAAATATAAAAATAAAAATAAAAATTATAAAATAAAAATGCCAATAAAAATTATAAAATAATAAAAAGAATTACGGTTTTGAGATCGGCCTTTTTTTTTTTGAGGGGACGTGTAACAATTTTTACTTTTCAAATTCATCCATTCATTGACTTTCACCGTTTGTACCGAATTTAAAACTTAACTTTTAACTTCTTTTATTTTGTATTTTACTTTTTTATCAATAGTATTTTTTTTTTTTTTTTCGAGTACCACTTTAATTTGAATTTTTAGAAACTTTATCTTTAATTTACTAACATTAATTAAGCAGCCAATTAGAACTCCAAGCATATCTATGAATTAAGATGAGGAGGTTTAAGGGGTATTTCCCCCTGTTGGTACTCCGTAAACGGGTCGCCACTTGCCAGTTGCCAGCCTCAAATTGGTAATAGCAGTGAATGGCCAAATAGGGCAACCCTAATAGCTATTAGACCAGGGATGGGCAAACTACTGCGGTTCTATCCGGCCCGCAGATAGAATTTTAAGTTGCCGGTCGGAGACAAATTAAAAGAAATGTTTATTTATATATTACATATCCATCTACTTTTCTATTTGGATTGAATATTATTTTCTTTCTTCCTTTTTTTCAAAGGACTGGTAATCTTTTTACTTTCTCTATTTTTGTTCCACGAAACGTAATTGGATATTTTTACCTTGCCTTTCAACGTAAATTGTGAAGCAGTGAGGTCAGATTTGCAGGTTTAATGAATTGAGTTGCGATCTAACAATCATCTCGTGCAGTTGTTTCTAAGTAAGCCAAATCATTATCGAAAGTAAGTTTCCCAAATTGAATATCTCAAGCCCAGGTAAATCAGTGCTATGTTTGCTTCATCTTATATATGTGAGCAAGTGTTTTCAACTATGAACCTTAGAAAGAATTATTTCAGAAGTAGACTGACAGATGAGCATTGAGCCTCGTTCCTTAGAATCGGTACATCTCACTTCGAACCTCACTATAAGGAGCTTTTAAAATTGAAATCTCAATTTCATTCACCTCATTAGCATATTTAAATTGTAATACCAGTATATTGTTTTTAAAATTTTAGAACAATGTATGTTGGCCCGCCAAACTGTTTTTTTTTTTTTTTTCTTCCGATTTTTGGCCCGCGACCGAAAAGGTTTGCCCATCCCTGTATTAGACTAAATCCAAAAATCCATGAACATCTAAAAAGTCCAAGAATTGGAGAGGTTCAGAAAACATTTCATTCATCTAGTGTAAAATCGAGACTGTTTAAAATATGACAGGGCGATATTTCATCAGCCCTACATATGGTGGGATTCCCAAAAATCTTCTACCCGTGTTCATAGATGAGACTTAAGGAATACAATACCGGTATACAGGGAAACCGAATGCCGGTATTTTGAGCCATTTGTAGAATTTTGTAATACCGGTATTCACAAGGTTTTTTTTTTTTCTAATGCCCCTGGCAAACAGACATGCACGTCTTGGATGCCTTAAGGCAAGCGCTTCACAGACGTTACTCACTTTGCATTACTCAGGGGGTGCGTGTAACTTGAAGATAAGCCACGGATGCAGAGTAACAATGCCCCCGCAACGCTCTACGATCCTATTAGACCGGGACCTACAATTTAAAGTGGATTCCGAACCACTACACACATCCATGGCACCGCCGGGACTCGAACCCGAAACCTGTGGTACCGAGCCCCAGAGCGCTAGCCACTCGGCCAAAATAAAAGATTATCCCCCCCGGCGACAAAAAAGGCCAAAATCAGAACCGATTTTTATTTATTTTTCAATTTTATAATTTACTTCCTAATATATAAGCTTGTGCAGGTGTCCTCCAAACGTACACCCGTCCTATTATAGAGAAAAGTGTGAAAGACGATTCGTCAAACCATATTACTTTCTTCCACTTATCAGTCGACCAGGTTTTGTGAGTGTGGCACCACTGTAGACGACGTACATATATATATATATACACACTCAAGAGCCAAAACATTATGACCACCCCTACATTTTGCAATGAACTCGCCTGGATGACGTGGAAGGCACGTGATCGGGTGGAAGTGGTATTTAACTGGTATTAAGTGGGGGTATTAATCCATGCCAAGGCGGGTTGAAGCTGTGTTGCGCGCCAAAGGTGGGCCAACTCGTTATTGTCAGGTGGTCGTAATGTTTTGGCACTTGAGTGTATATATATATATATATATATATATATATATATACTCAGGGGGTTTGACAGATTGACAGGAGGTTTGACAGATAAATAGAAATATTATATATATATATATACTAGCAGAACACGGCATACGTTGCCCTGCCAAAAAAAAAAAAAACGCATTGTAGAAAATGACATATCGCGATTATATTCTCCATGTTTCAATATAGGCGCATGTTGATTTTCCATGGATATCATTTGAACGGTCTATGAGATGAAATGCCGTACCACCCTCTGGTGGCAAGTAGCACTAAAGTGGATAGCACGAACCTATTGTGCAGGCTCGAATACGAAGTATTAGCATTTTCATAGAGATTGGTTGAACGGTATAGAAGTAGATAGACTGCAGCACCCTCTGGTGGCGACTTACAACAAAGGGGATAGCATAGAAACATTCTCCATGTTTTGTCAAACACGCACAAAAATTTCATCCAAATCAGTCCAGCCGTTTAGGTGGAGTTCAGTAACAAACACACGCACAGAAGAAATATATACTATAATGAGAGAGATAGAAGGTAGGTAGAAATATTAGAGAGTTTTTGCATACCTTATTTTAAAAATACGGTATTTTTTTCTCCCTAGCGCGCATGCTCATAGGAAACATTATTACAGATAAGCATGATCATGGGAAACATTATTGCAGATACGCATGCTCATGGGAAACATTGTTACAGATACGCATGCGCAATTTCCTATGAGCATGCGCGCTTGGGAGAAAAAAATACAATTTTTTTTTCTCCCTAACGCATATGCTCATAGGAAACATTATTACAGATACGCATGCGCAATTTCCTATGTGCATGCGCGCTTGGGAGAAAAAAATACCGTATTTTTAAAATACGGTATGCAAACACTCTCTATTATATGCATATATATATATACACTCAAGAGCCAAAACATTATGACCACCTGTCAATAACGAGTTGGCCCACCTTTGGCGCGCAACACAGCTTCAACCCGCCATGGATTCATACCACCACTTAATATCAGTTAAATACCACTTCCACCTGATCACGTGCCTTCCACGTTATCCAGGCGAGTTCATTGCAAAATGTAGGGGTGGTCATAATGTTTTGGCTCTTGACTGCATATATATTCAAATTTATTTATTAATTTCTGACATCCTAAATGTTTTACACCATTTAAATTGTGTCATTTATATGGCTATGTTAAACAATCGACACAATTTTAAAACATACGTCCTGTTCAAACAATGTCAGACATCGTAACTTGATGTCATTCTACTTTTTTTTTAATTTCCAGAGAAATTCGAGCCGCGAACTCGTTTGAATGACTCGTTCCGATGCTTGACACGAGTCTCTGATGAAAGAAGTTGTCGCGGTGGGCTCATTAAGCCAGGAATAGCACCTCAAGTACTCAGTCGAGTGGGTCGAGTCACTTCAGGATTCTATATTTGCGTGGAAGCAATGAACGGATGCATTTTGAGATGGACACGTGTTTTCGACTCTGTTCTACACGAAGCAATTCTGTTGAGGGGGGGACTTTTTTTAAAAAGCAACCACTCGCTGACGGCGTGGAATTTCCAAAACAATGGCAGCGATTTTGGTGGTTTTAACGACAAGGATATGAATGGCATTTCTTTTTTATTATTTTATTTATTTATTTTTTTTTTGATGCTGAGATGTTTTTTTAATTTGTTACGAATACCTTAGTCATTGACCACTAGAATGTCAAGTGTGTTGTCAATTCAGCATTCTACAGCAATGTAGCTATTCAGTTACAATGAAACCAATGAAGATTTGCTACGTTCTACCGATGTATTGTCGCCACAATTTTGAGTGAACATTTCCCAAGACACGCCAGTGTCTCTCGCAACCTTCTTTTCCTTGATGAAACAAACGGGTGAATATTCCGGCTGATAGATTTAGATTATCGGGATGGTTCCTAGGCAGATAAAGCTAGGCATCGCCTGTAGAGTTTCAAACCAAGCATCTTGGGTTCGTAAATGTATGTATGTGTGTACACAATGCACAAAAATATGCAATACACACACACACACACATATATATATATATAGAGAGAGAGAGAGAGTGAGAGATGGATAGATTGATAGATATATATCCACATTTGGATGCATAAGCTGCGAGAATCGCTGGCGAATGGTCTCCAAACCGGTTTGTTTTAATTTGTAAGAAAAGTTCAGCACTTTCGCGAACTCTAAGAGAGACCGAATGTCCGCTCCGGCTAATGCTGATTTTGAATCCCGCATTATAGGAATTGCGATCTTTGACTGGGAATTGACTGCAGGAGGTTTGTTTTTTAAGACATCGCTGAAACGATAAGGGACAGACGAACATTTGAGGGAAATCTTCAAATATGGACACGACTAATGGAATTTGTTCTTTCCTACAAAAGGACTTTACAGCTTACAGATTTTGACTTCGCGACCAGGATTTCAAACACAACCTGCTTACCAACAAGTGCGAGTTTTAAAAATGTGGGTTTCCTGCTCTTATTTTAAAAATATTTCACGGTCAACTGTTCTTATTGCTCAAGAACCAGAACATCTTCTATTTTGCTTTCTTTCATCGAAACCTAAAATCCTTCTCTTTGATATTGCATTTAAGAAAATTTTATTTTATCCAAACTGTATTAGTGGAACCTGCAACATTGTGAACTGCCTATAGTGTTATGGTTGCAGGTTGTAGTCCATTGGTAACGTCCGCTTCAGTTATTACTAATTATTAAAAAAAAAAAAAAAAAAAAGAAAGAAGTTCGGTGGTATTTCTGACAAAAAATCGCATTTGACAGCCAAACAACCTTGTTAGAATATCAAGAATTTAATTTAATTATTTTCAATTGAGCTCTTTTTGAAGTTAAAGGTGTACTAGATGTGAAGTCATTATTAGCATGAAAGCGTACACTAATTGTAAGGATATAAGATGAAATTAAAGAAGTACTAAATGAAAAATCATTTTTAACATGAAGGGGTGCACTAATTACATTAATATAAGAGGAAATTAGAGAAGTACTAAACGAAAAATCATTATTTGCATGAAGGGGTGCACTAATTACATTAATATAAGAGGAAATTAGAGAAGTACTAAACGAAAAATCATTATTTGCATGAAGGGGTGCACTAATTACATTAATATAAGAGGAAATTAGAGAAGTACTAAACGAAAAATCATTATTTGCATGAAGGGGTGCACTAATTACATTAATATAAGAGGAAATTAGAGAAGTACTAAACGAAAAATCATTATTTGCATGAAGGGGTGCACTAATTGCATTAATATAAGAGGAAATTAGAGAAGTGTTAGTCGAAAAGTTCTTACTAGCATTGAGGAGTGCACTAATTGCAGGGATATGAGAGGAAATTAGAGAAGTACTAAATGAAAAGCTATTTTCAGTATGAAAGCGTGCACTAACTGTAAGCATTTTTTTTTCTTTCTAATGCAGCTGGCAAACACTTAGACAGCTTGGTCTTGGATGCCTTAAGGCAAACGCTGCACAGACGTTACTCACTTTGCATTACCCAGGGGGCGCGTGTCACTTGAAGATACGGACACGGAGTAACAATGGCCCCGCAACGCTCTACGAGAGTATTAGACCGGGACCTACTGTTTAAAGTGGATTCCGAACCACTCCAAACATCCATGGCACCGCCGAGATTCGAACCCGAAACCTGTGGTACCGAGCGCCAGAGCGCCAGCCACTCAGCTATTCAGGTCCCTAATAAGCATATAAGAGGAAATTAAGGAAGTATAGAACGAAGACGCATGAGTGCATAAAGAGAAGTGCACTAATTGTTGGGGTATAGGAGGAAATTAAAGAAATACTAAACTAAAAATCCTTATTAGCATTAAGGGGTGCACTAATTACAAAGGTATAAGAAGAAATTAGAAAGGTAGTAATCGAAAAATTCTCATTTGCATAAGATGATGAACTAATTGCAGAGGGATAAGGGGAAATTAAAGAGTTAGTATTCGAAAAGTCCTTATTAGCATTAAGGGGTGCACTAATTGCAATATAAAAGGAAATTAGAGAAGTACTAAACGAAAAATCATTATTTGCATGAAGGAGTGCACTAATTGCAGAGGGATAAGGGGAAATTAAAGAGTTAGTATTCGAAAAGTCCTTATTAGCATTAAGGGGTGCACTAATTGCAATATAAAAGGAAATTAGAGAAGTACTAAACGAAAAATCATTATTTGCATGAAGGAGTGCACTAATTGCAGAGGGATAAGGGGAAATTAAAGAGTTAGTATTCGAAAAGTCCTTATTAGCATTAAAGGGAGCACTAATTGCAATATAAAAGGAAATTAGAGAAGTACTAAATGAAAAATCATTATTTGCATGAAGGAGTGCACTAATTGCAGAGGGATAAGGGGAAATTAAAGAGTTAGTATTCGAAAAGTCCTTATTAGCATTAAGGGGTGCACTAATTGCAATATAAAAGGAAATTAGAGAAGTACTAAATGAAAAATCATTATTTGCATGAAGGAGTGCACTAATTGCAGAGGGATAAGGGGAAATTAAAGAGTTAGTATTCGAAAAGTCCTTATTAGCATTAAAGGGAGCACTAATTGCAATATAAAAGGAAATTAGAGAAGTACTAAATGAAAAATCATTATTTGCATGAAGGAGTGCACTAATTGCAGAGGGATAAGGGGAAATTAAAGAGTTAGTATTCGAAAAGTCCTTATTAGCATTAAGGGGTGCACTAATTGCAATATAAAAGGAAATTAGAGAAGTACTAAATGAAAAATCATTATTTGCATGAAGGAGTGCACTAATTGCAGAGGGATAAGGGGAAATTAAAGAGTTAGTATTCGAAAAGTCCTTATTAGCATTAAAGGGGTGCACTAATTGCAATATAAAAGGAAATTAGAGAAGTACTAAACGAAAAATCATTATTTGCATGAAGGAGTGCACTAATTGCAGAGGGATAAGGGGAAATTAAAGAGTTAGTATTCGAAAAGTCCTTATTAGCATTAAGGGGTGCACTAATTGCAATATAAAAGGAAATTAGAGAAGTACTAAATGAAAAATCATTATTTGCATGAAGGAGTGCACTAATTGCAGAGGGATAAGGGGAAATTAAAGAGTTAGTATTCGAAAAGTCCTTATTAGCATTAAGGGGTGCACTAATTGCAATATAAAAGGAAATTAGAGAAGTACTAAATGAAAAATCATTATTTGCATGAAGGAGTGCACTAATTGCAGAGGGATAAGGGGAAATTAAAGAGTTAGTATTCGAAAAGTTCTTATTAGCATTAAGGGGTGCACTAATTGCAATATAAAAGGAAATTAGAGAAGTACTAAACGAAAAATCATTATTTGCATGAAGGAGTGCACTAATTGCAGAGGGATAAGGGAAAATTAGAGAGGTAATTGTCGAAAAGTTCCTTATTAGCAATAAGAAGTGCTCTAATTTATGGGTATGAGAGGAAATTAGAGAAGTACTAAACAAAATTATTTATTTGCATGTAAGCGGGCAATAATTGCATAGGTATAAGACGAAATTACAGAGGTGTTAGTCGAAACTTTATTAGTCTTAAGCAGTGCACTAATTGTAGGGGGATAAGAGGAAATTAAAAAAAAAAAAGTATTGAGTTAAATATCATTTTTAGCGTGGTTCCGTTAACAGGAGAAGTTAAAAGGGGTGGCTGTAGAATTATAAGGGGCATGCAGGGATGCACTAACAGCAGAGGGAGACGAAGGACAATCGTTCTAACACATATATCGTCTGCGGGCTGCATTCCTCGAGAGCACCTTCCATCCCTAAACAGTTCCCCTACAGTCATTTATTTTCATTCTGCAAGTAGAGTAGTTGTCTAGGGTCAGTGATAGGGGCCATCCTTCAGCCTTCGGGACTGTTCGACGGACCGGTTCTTGGGGGTCTCTCACCCCCCTTCTGAAGGGGGTCCCCCCCTCCCGATTCGCGCCCCCGCTCTGACCCCAACCCCGCGCGAGTTCTTTTGGGTCGCACCCATAAATTAACGTTCGGCTATGTTTCTAGAGAGGTCCACAAAAGGAGTCACCTGAGTTCGAAATGCGCAGGCTTCGAACTTTTTGAGGGGCCTTCTGGAACCTGTGCAAAATCTGACCCCCCATTTTTTTCCCCCGTTTGATTTATTACACATAACCAAAGATTAGTCCAGAATAAATTTTTAACATCGAACTGGGCAAGGCCAACTTTATAAAATCTGTGATAATTTTTCTCAATGCCACGTTTGCTGATGCCCCGATGGTTATTAAATGTTGTTTAGTTTAAATTTTGTAGGTTTATTTTTCGTATAACGTATTTAATGTGGGATTTTTGTTTATTATTTATTTTACGATTTGCATTTAGATTTTCATATGTTTTTGGCCAGACTAATTAATTTTTTAGGACCTATAGCGACCTTTTGTAACTCATGTCCGCTGATAGCCTATTTATTATTTTTTTTCTTTTTCTGTCAAGTTTTTAAATTTGTTTTTATTTCTTTAGTTATTTATATTAATAGAATTTATATGATATTTTAATAGGCATTAGACTGATTTTTTTTTAAATAGGATTGTATATTAGGATTAAATAGGATTAACATAAATGATCAATCGCAGTGAGTAATATATTGATGCAGTAATATATTGATCAATTGCAGTTTGTGTAATATGTTGAACATTTTTCTCTTGAATTTTTCTCAACTGTAATCTAACTATCTTCTTTATATATTTTTTTCTTTTCAAAACTTACACTCATGTTCATAAATTAAGGATAATTCAGAATCACACAGAAATTGAACTCTAAAATAAACATTTTACCTGTAGAATTATCACACACATCTTGAAGAAGAATATGCAAATTACAGGAAACCACCAGATGGCGCGGATAGTACGTCACAATGACGAGAGTGTAAGAGAGGGGTATATAAGGAATGGTGGCAAAGAAGTAAAATTGTTCACAAGCGCTTTAAAAGCCTTTCAGTGCAATAACCGCATAGTTATGTATAGTAGCCCGTCAACCCCTCCCCCTGTCAACCGAACTTCGGAGGGCATTGCTTGATGAGTGGTGTAATATTCCCCAAGATCAGATTGATAATTTGATACTCAGCATGCCTAGGCGTTGTAAGGCCTGTATTGCATCGTCCGGGAGACATACTCCATATTAACCATCCTACTAACCATGTTATACTGTTTTTTGTAAATAGGTTCTTTTTTGAAATTTGCTCCAGGGAGTAAAAATCGCAATTTTTATTAATTATGTGAAACATATAGCCTCTTTTCGTTTTGTTTAATAAATAGACTTTACAAATAAGTCAAATTTGTTTTGCTTCTGTCTCTTTCTTTGCCTGGACATGAGTGTATTTCAAGATATAGAAGATTGTCCAAGAATTATTGCATCTTGTCATTGTCAAACCTGCCCCTACAGCCCATGGCTTTACTGACCATTTGCTGTTCTCGGCCTTCCTTTTCCCAGCCAGATGTTTCTCCATTTCTTTCTAGAATCTTCCAGGTCTTTTCTCACATTCTAACTTTCCTTTAAAAATTTTTCTTCCTGTTGTATTCTCCTCGATTCATTCGGGGCGTGAATGCCTAGCGCTCTGGCACCATAGGTTTCGGGTTCGAGTCCCGGAGGTGCCATAGGTGTTTGCAGTGGTTCGGAATCCACGTTAAACCCTAGGTCCCGGTCTGCTTAGTCTAAAAGTGTGCATACGATGACCGTAGAGCGACAAACCAAACCAAACCTCGATTCATTCCAAATGACCAAATCACTGGATTCTAAAGATTTGGTTTGGTTTGTCGCTCTACGGTCATCTTATGGACACTTTTAGGCTAAGCAGACCGGGACCTACAGTTTAAAGTGGATTCCGAACCACTACAAACACCCATGCCACCGCCGGGACTCGAACCCGAAACCTGTGGTACCGAGCGCCAGAGCGCTAGCCACTCGGCCATTCTAAAGGAATAGAAAGTTGAAGCAAATATCTGCCGTCCTTTCCGTGTTAGATTTGGCGCTGTATCGCCTCTTGGCTCCTTTTCTCTGCGAGCATTTATTTAGGAAACGTAAACATGTTACGAAACAATTATGGAAATTCCGAGAAAGTCTTTTTCTCGAGTCATACATTTATTGAATTATGTGCTTACTAAAGACGAATAGATGCAATAAATGTTATTTTGCTTATAACTTTGCATGAACTATAATAAAACATCACAAAAAAGGTAATATAAATGAATATTGTGGCTTCATGTTGGCCGCCAGATTGTAACTGGGCGTGGCTGGGTTGAGATACTTGAAACACAGGTAGCAGAAGTTCACAGCTTTATTGGCACACGCACAAACACCACACACATACAAATAGACATAACCAATATTTAACATATAACGGACAGATAATTATAACTTCTTGGGAGCACTCCGCTGTTTTTCCTCTCCAGGTGAGAGTTTGTAGTCCAACCAACCTTTCTCAGCGATCGAACAGTGATGCTCTCGACTTCCTCTCGGGTGACAGTCTCGAGGCCGATTGACCCTTTCTCTTTAACATCACAGGGGGGAACTCTTACCAATGTGTAGGAGGAAGCATGGTTATAATATTTTATTTTACAGTCATTTTAAGGAGAAAATATAACACAAGACAATTTATTAATAAGATACAGACAGCATTGACTAGAAATGATCAACAGCAAAGATTTTTGCAAAAAATCGTCAAGCTATCATCTCGTATACTTAGTTACAAATCTCTGAAACACATGTCCAAAACTCCTTGTAAATGAGTGCATTGCATTGCCAAGCTCATTTTCCCTTCTGAAATGTTACAACGAATGACAACAATGACAACGAATGTACAAGTGAATGTCAGAGTCAGACAGTGAATGTCTGCCAGTTATCAGTGGAGATTGTTAAAATCACGCGAGGATCACGTATTTCTCGAACTGGCAACTCCTCAGCGCTCTATTTTATTACTAACAGGTGGACTGAAAAGTTCGTAGGCAGACACATAGATGGCCCTACTAGTATTAAATTCATATGATTTTTAGTTAGCACTAGCCTTCAAAAGATACATGTATAAAATTTACAGCTGTTGCACTATTAGTATGGGAGTTATAGCATTTTTAGTGTTCATCACGTGCAGTCCACTCGGCTGAATGTCGATTGGACTCCGGTGTGAAATGATGGAGCCATGTTTCATCCATTGTCACATATCGACGCAAAAATTCGGGTTCATTACGATTGAACAGCTCCAAACACTGCTCAGAATCATCAATCCGTTGTTGTTTTGGGTCGACTGTGAGCTCGCGCGGCACCCACTTTCAACAGAGCTTTCGCATATCCAAATATTCTTTCACGATATGTCCAACACGGTCCTTTGATATCTTTAGGGTCTCAGCTATCTCAATCAATTTGACTTTACGGTTATCAGAAATTATTTGTGGACTTTTTGGATGTTTTCGTCGGTAACAGCCTCTTTGGGGCGTCCACTGCGTGCGTCGTCCTCGGTGCTCATTTCGCCTCATTTCAATTCAGCAAACTGCTTCTCTGCGGTTGATTTTCCTGGTGCAAAGTTCGAATAATGTTTATTAAGCCAAGCCTTGGCTTCAATAGTATTTTTTTTCTCCAAAAAGCAATGCCAAAAGAAAAGCAAGAAATTCCTTTTTATCCATTTTGTCCAAACTAGCAAAAGTTGCTCCACTAAAAATACTATAACTCACATACTAATAGTGCAACAGCTGTCAAATTTATACACGTGTCTTTTGAAGGTTAGGGCTAACTAAAAATCCTATGGATTTAATACTAGTAGCGCCATCTATGTGTTAGCCTACGAACATGTGCAGCCCAACTGTTATTCTACAGTATGAGCGTGTAGATCTGTAAGGTTTAATTATTATTATATAACCGCGAGAGGTCGCGGTTATAACTTATAACTGGTTATAACTTGACCACCCCTACATTTTGCAATGAACTCGCCTGGATGACGTGGAAGGCACGGGATCAGGCGGAAGTGGTATTTAACTGCTGCTGGAGAGTCTGAAGAATCCGTGCCAAGGCGGGTTGAAGCTGTGTTGCGCGCTAAAGGTGGGCCAACTCGTTATTGACAGGTGGTCATAATGTTTTGGCTCTTGAGTGTATTGTAAGGTTTAATATATAAACGCGAGAGGTCACGGTTATAACTGGTAACTGGGACCTTAACTGTGTGGTCCAGTGTGGTAAGGACATGCGGTTAGATCTTCAGTCGGCGAGGTGAACGCTAGGAGCGTCAGATCGAAACAGACGGTCAGGGACCGGTTCTTGCTTTTTAACTCTTAATACTATTGTAGAAGAGGCACAGGGTGCCATGTGTATGTATGTACTAATAGTGTAAATAAACTAATATAAGTAGTAAGAGAGATTGGTATTACATCCTGACACAATTAGTCTCTAGCATAGCAGCTAACAGGTTATCCATATTTTCAAGTCGACCATCTTTCGATTACATCTCAAGAACAATTCACTGACATGAGAGAAAGAACGACGTTACCATCCGAATCTCTTCCCAATGGGTGGATGGGATTGGGAAATCGAATATCGAGATGGAACAAGCTCAGCAATCTTATCAACAGGCTTTGTATTACTTCTATAAGTAGTAGCGATTTCTAAAATGACAGAAAAACAAACCAAGTGCAGAAACAAATGAGAGTTAGAGATCCAGATCTGCGCATTGCATTGACAGAGAGCATCCAATCAGATTTTCTCCGATATGCTCAATAATGTTCCAATATGCTCATATTAAAAATAAAAATATAAATTTGTCATTTATTTTAAATATTTTTTTTTTCCAATGCAGCTGGCAAACAGACATGGACGTCTTTGGATGCCTTATAGGGGCTGCACCGATGTTACTCACTTTGAATTACCCAGGGGGCGCGTGTAACTTGATGGTAAGCCACGGAGCGGAGTAACAATGTCCCCGCAGCGCTCTACGATCCTATTAGGACCGGGACCTACGGCTTAAAGTGGATTCCGAATCACTACAACACCCATGGGGGGTGTCGGGATTCGAACCCGATACCTGCGGTACCGAAGGCCAGAGCGCTAGCCATTCGGCCATCAGGCCCCAGTGTATGTATATGTGTATGTATGTATATATTGCTCAGCATATGTAATAGAATATTGCTAAGATCGAGAATACTTTTATGGCAATTTAGTGACTGTTATGGTTACAGAGTAAAATTAATACTATTCTATCAGTAAGTTAATAACAGTTTATTTTAAGTAAGTTAATAATAATGTTCAACGAATTTTTTGTTTCTTAACTCGTGTGAAATTACTAGACATTCACAGAAAAGGCACATATTTTCCCGATAGAAGTGAAATTACTAAACGTACACGAGTTCACTAGACATGACACAAATTACTAAACATTCACACATTCACTAGATATTAACAAATTCACTAGACATGATATAAATTACTAGACAGAAAAGTCACATATTTTTCCAGTAAAGTTCACATTCACACGTTTACTAGACATGACACAAATTACTAGACATTCACAAGTTCACTATGACACAAATTATTAGACATTCACAGAAAAGGCACATATTTTTTTCCAGTGGACTTGAAATTACTAGACATTCACACGTTTACTAGACATGACACAAATTACTAGACATTCACAAGTTCACTACACATGACACAAATTATTAGACATTCACAGAAAAGGCACATATTTTTTCCAGTAGAACTGAAATTACTAGACATTCACACGTTTACTAGACATGACACAAATTACTAGACATTCACAAGTTCACTACACATGACACAAATTATTAGACATTCACAGAAAAGGCACATATTTTTTCCAGTAGAAGTGAAATTACTAGACATTCACACGTTTACTAGACATGACACAAATTACTATACATTCACAACTTCACTACACATGACACAAATTATTAGACATTCACAGAAAAGGCACATATTTTTTCCAGTAGAACTGAAATTACTAATTCACACTTTTACTAGACATGACACAAATTACTAGACATTCACAAATTCACTACACATGACACAAATTATTAGACATTCACAGAAAAGGCACATATTTTTCCAGTAGATTTACTAAACATTCACACTCATGACACAAATTACTAGACATTCACAAGTTCACTACACATGACACAAATTATTAGACATTCACAGAAAAGGCACATATTTTTTCCAGTAGAAGTGAAATTACTAGACATTCACACGTTTACTAGACATGACACAAATTACTAGACATTCACAACTTCACTACACATGACACAAATTATTAGACATTCACAGAAAAGGCACATATTTTTTAAACGTTCAGTAGAACAAATGATTTTTTCACAGTTTACTAGACATGACACAAATTACTAGACATTCACAAGTTCACTACACATGACACAAATTATTAGACATTCACAGAAAAGGCACATATTTTTCCCAGTAGAAGTGAAATTACTAGACATTCACACGTTTACTAGACATGACACAAATTACTAGACATTCACAAGTTCACTACACATGACACAAATTATTAGACATTCACAGAAAAGGCACATATTTTTCCCAGTAGAAGTGAAATTACTAGACATTCACACTTCCATGACACAAATTACTAGACATTCACAACTTCACTACACATGACACAAATTATTCACAGAAAAGGCACATATTTTTTTCCAGTAGAAGTGAAATTACTCATTCACATTCACTAGACATGACACAAATTACTAGACATTCACAGAAAAGGCACTTTTTCCCGGTAAAAGTGATTGAAAAACAAAAGCTTAAATTAGATTTTATGTAAGAAAATATTTTTTACCAATATACATGCATATAGTTGCTTATATTTTATTACTGTTTAATAGTTACATAATAATTTAGTAACATTTTATTTCTATTTTTTCCAGATCATTTTTCCTGAGGGTGTGAAAGTGGTAGAAGAAACTACTACACAATTACAGGAAAAGGTACTGATTTTTCCAAGTACTCCATGGTGTATCAAGGCCGTCTGTCTACTGGAAGATTACGAGACTGGAGATGTTTCCCTTTTTACGGGGTTGGGTTGTCAGCCCTACGCCCAACAGCCATATTAGATCGCGACCTATGGTTGAAAGTGGATTCCGAACCACTATCTCGAACCCGAAACCTGTGGCATCGAGCGCCAGTTACTCGGCCATCAGGCGCCTTTAGAATACTTTATCCGTAAAAAATTATTTTCTAATGTTCCACAAATACAAATAGTTGTTTATATTTTATTAACACATTATTATAAATATTTAATATAATTTAAAAAAAAAAAATTGCTGGAATTTCGTTATCAACATGAATCTAGTTATTTTATTTTTTTACAAATTGTCTTGAAACTTTTTCGTTTTAAAATTTGAAATAGTTTAATCATTCGCTAATAGATGGCGCCATGGTACTTGTGAAGAACATTCGAGCGTACACATAATTGCTAACATTACTAATCGTCAAGGTTATACACACTCAACCGGGAAAATAATAAAATTGGTGAAATACATTTACAAATAAAATATATAATTTTAAAAAACAAATTAAATATTTCTTCAGTAATGATGAGCCAAAATAATATTTAAAATGTAGTTTTTTTATAAAGTAAAATTTAGGAAAAGATTTTTTGCGAAGAATTTAAATGTGTTAAAATTCGTAAACCCAACCGAATCTCCCAACGTTATCTAAGGTTACATCTCGGAATTTTCTTACCCAACTATTTAAAGCTGCGTAATCAACCAAGCATGCCTACAGCATACGTGCATAGAATGGGAAAGATATTTAATGAAATATGCTATCACAAAATCTGGGCTTTACAGTTATTGGCCTTTTTTAATCCTTGAAATAAACTGAACAATTCAGTCAAATTTTTTGAATAGAGATTGTTGTAAATGATTTAAAAATGTAAAATTCCCTTTTATTTTTAAACATTTATGGTCCACTAAAAAAAAAAAAAAAATCTATTCTAAAATTTGCAGAAATAAAATATATTGTACTATATCTCATGATATATTTAAACGTCAGCCACTAGACTTTTAACGGTAGTTATGTAGCGGATTCACCGTTAACAAGGAGGGAAGCTTCAGTAGAATTTATTATACTACATCTACATTCTTTAACAACAGTTTCAAAGAAACACCTCAAAAGTGGCATTTAAGGTTTCGAATACTACTTGTTCGTCGAGTCCAACAAAACCTACCGGGCAAAGGATTTATCATGGGTATTCCAGGCATAGACACTGTAACTTAAAGTTCGGCATTGCGTGTCGTATTTAGAGCCAAATTTATTTAATTTTGCCCTACTCTCTAAGATAGCTTCATTTTCTGTAAAATGTGTTGAAATTCGTTTGTTTTATAATTGTTTCAATATTCAGAGACAAATGTAATAAAGTTCTAAAAATAAATAAATAAATAAATAAATAAAGTTCTAAAAATAAATAAATAAGTAAATAAAGTTCTAAAAATAAATAAATAAGTAAATAAAGTTCTAAAAATAAATAAATAAGTAAATAAAGTTCTAAAAATATATGATTAATAGCACAATTGAAATATAAATAAAGTTTTTAAATAAATAAGTAAATAAAGTTCTAAAATAAATAAATAAGTAAATAAACGTCCGTTAAAATAAATTCTCCCTAGCACGCATGCTCAGTTTCTTATGAGCATGCGCGCTAAAAATAAATAGAAAAAAAGTTCTAACGGAAATCCTAAATAAGGTAACGAACGTACGGTATGCAAAAAAGTTCTAAAATATGAGATTAGTTTGCCGCTCTACGGTCATTTTTTTGGCGCACTTTAGGCTAATTAGACCGGGACATACGTGGATTACTACTACTACTACTTGTGCCTAGATCTGAGTTGTCACTTTACAGTTTGGGAACGATGTGAGTGAGAAGTCTGATTGGGATCTGTAGCGCTCGATGGTCTTAGGAGACAGGGACCTACGGCTTAAAGTAGATTCCGAACCACTACAAACATCCATGGCACTGCCGGGATTTGAACCCGATAACCGCTCGCCCATCAGGCCAAGTTTATCGTGGATAACAAATATCATGTCATCCACCATGTCGAATCTGAAGGCTGTGGTACCAAAAGCCAGAGCGCTAGCCAATTGATCATCAGACCGTGCGTCAATGACGAAGAAGATTTTTTTTTTCTAATGCAGCTGGCAAATATTTAGACCAGGGATGGGCAAACTACGGCCTGCGGGCCAACTCCGGTCCGCCGGAAGGTTCTATCCGGCCCTCGGATAGAATTCTAATTTGCCGGTCCGAGGCAAATTAAAATAAATATATATTTATACATTATATATCATTCCATCATTCCAGTACCATTCAAACAGAATTGGATATTTTTACCATGCCTTTCAACGTAGATAGTCTAGCAGGGAGGTCACTTTTGCAGGTGGAATTAATTGAGTTGAAATCTAACCATCATTTCAAGCAGTTGTTTCTAAATATGCCAAAGTTAGAGTTTTGCAAATTATTATCGACAGTAAATTTCTCAAATTGAATATCTCAAGCCCAGGAAAATCAGTGCTATGTTTGCTTCATCTTATACATATGTGAACAAGTGTTTTCAAGTATGAACCTTAGAAAGAATTATTTCAGAAGTAGACTGACAGAGGAGCATTTCGCCACGTTCCTTAGAATCGGTACATCTCACTTCGAACCTCAATATAAGGAAATCGAAATTTCATTCATCTCATTAACATATTTAAATTGTAATACTTGTATATTGTTTTCAAAATTTCAGAAAAATTTATCTTGGCAACCGAACTTTTTTTTTTTTTTTTTTTCGATTTTTGACCTGCGATCGAAAAAGTTTGCCCATCCCTGATTTAGACAGTTGTCTTTACAAGCAAGGGATGTACCGACGTTACTCAGCACTACCCCAGGAGGTGCGTGTAGCTAAGGTAAGCTACGGACGCGAGTAGCGCTACCACCACAACGCTCTTCGATCCTATTAAAACGGGGTCACGGTTTAAAGTGAATTCCGAACCACTAAAAATATCTATGGCACTGCCGGGGCTCGAACTCGAAACCTGTGGTACCGAACGCCAGCCACTTGGCCATCAGATGCCTATGACGAAGAAGACAATAGAATTAATAATAAAAATTATAAAAGAAACTTTTGTTCTTAATATTAAATCTAATTCCAAACAAAATTCATACTTGTATGTTATGCTTCTAGGGCCTGAATGGCTAGCGCTCTGGTGCTTGGTACCACAGGTTTCGGGTTCGAGTCCCGGCGGTGCCATGGTTGTTTGTAGTGGTTCGGAATCCACTTTAAAAAGTAGGTCCCGATCCAATGTGATCGTAGAGCGTTGCGGGGGCATTGTGACTCCGCGTCCGTAGCTTATCTTCAAGTGACACGCGCCCCTTGGGTAATGCAAAGTGAGTAACGTCTGTGCAGAACTTGTCTTAAGGCATCCAAGACGTCTGTGTTTGTCAGCTGCATTAGACAAAAAATGTTATGCTTCTATGCTAACTTACCTGCCAAAGTTGCATAACACAATTCAATTATCATATGACGTATAACTTGCAACAAACTAATAATTTGTTAGACCTTTTGCTGCGTCATTTTTAATTGGAGAGTTACCATTACAAAACATACATATAAATCCTATTCTCTTTCGTTGTACTCATCAATTGTGATATTTCTTCATACTTTTTTTTTCTTTCCTCTCCGCTTTCTTTCTGCTTGTTTTATTGCTTTTTTGTATCTTTATTTCTGGTTGCAGAATTATTGTTTTTAAACTTTACGAGTTTTTGTAGCTGCAGTGAGATAAAGGCAACCCCAATAGAACGCGCTCTTATTCTTTTATTGCCTTCCTATTTAGCACGTGCTCTTCGTCACCGTTTATGTGAGGGGCGGATTACAGAGAGAGGCGCTGGTAGGGGACTCGAACGGATTCATTCGGGCCACAGCGGTTCGGTGTTACTCTGGAACCAGACAAGTACAACCTGCTCATCAATCACTATCTAAAGGGACTGTGATTTAAGCACATTTTTACTTTTTCTTATTGATAAATAAAAAATTAATTTGTATTATACTTAAAATTACCAGACTTTTGCTTTTACAAAAATGCGGAGAATCATTTTGATCATATAATGGGTTTTTCATATATATATATATATATATATATATATATATATATATATATATATACAGGGTGATTATAATTAAAGTCCCACTTTCAAAATGCTGTAATGTCAAAATGCTGCTATTAATTCACTTTGGAATTTTTTTTTTTTTTTTTTTTTTTTTGGCCAAACCGTTTTCACCCTTCTTCAAGCATCTTCAGATCAAATTTGATTTCAATGTGACGAGTGGTTCTTTTTTTACAGCATTTTAAATGTGAGACTTTAATTATAATCACTCTGTACATTAAATAATTATATTTATTTGAAATCAGCTCTTTTATACAGGGTCTGACCAGAATCTAAAGGTCCTAAATGGACCTAGATAAGCATATTTTGTATTCGAATGTTTGTGCTGAAATAGAATTGCAAGATATACACCATATGTAAGTGATAAAGGTGAAATCAATATGTGATTTTATTGATATATCAATGATTTTATTGATCAAATTTATTTTACAATAGATGCTCGAAAGAGTCATCACTATCAGTAATTCGTGATTCACAGCTGTGGCGCATATCAGCCAGAAGGTCCAACATGTCACGCACGTTTCCAATCACAATTGTCTGGCCACTAGATCTACATCGGACTCCATGGAAGTTTCGTAGATGTTTTTTTTACCAGAAGAAGAAATCCACGCGTGCCAAATCTGGTGATCGCGGTGGCCAAGAAGCAATCATGAATAGCATCGAAAAAGTCTGGCTCCCTACCATGATGTGAAACTATTAGGAGATTATATTTGTTTAATTTTGTAAAAATCCGGCACCCTACTATCATGCGTAATTATTATTAGATCATTTTTCTCTCACACAAAGTAAGTTGTGTGTGTGTGTGTGTGTGTGTGTGTGTGTGTGTGTGCAAAAAGCAGTTTCAGTTGGCAATTTTATAGGATTGATTTTTATGAAACATATAAAGAGAGAAAAGAAATTCCCAAATTGTGTTGCAGACACTAGTCCTTAAAATGAAAATTCACAGGTTTTTTTTAACTTATAATTCTGAGATTAAAGACAAGAATTTATCTTGTTTACTTTGAACTGAGGGGGAAACTACGACTTGCAGGGTTGATATCAAGATTGATTTACGTGTTGTGTGGAAGAAAAACAGGAAAATCTCCGCCATGTCGATAAAGGAAGTTCACACTTATTGCCTGTTCAAAAACTAATAGGACAATCAACCGTAGAGAAGTGGTTTCCTAAATTTAAACGAGGCGAAATGAGCACCGAGGACGATGCACGCAGTGGACGCCCCAAAGAGGCTGTTACAGACGAAAACAAAAAAATTACGTCTACAAAATAATATCTGATAACCGTAAAGTGAAGTTGATTGAGATAGCTGAGACCCTAAAGATATCAAAGGAACGTGGTGGACATATCGTGAATGAATATTTGGATATGTGAAAGCTCTGCAATCTGCGCGAGCTCACAATCGACCCAAAACAACAACGAATGGATGATTCTAAGCAGTGTTTGGAGCTGTTCAATCGTAATAAACCCGAATTTTTGCGTCGATATGTGACAATGGATGAAACATGGCTCCATCATTTCACACAGGAGTCCAATCGACAGTCAGCCGAGTGGACTGCACGTGATGAACACTAAAAATGCTATAACTTCACTAAAAAAGCTATAACTCACATACTAATAGTGCAACAGCTGTTAAATTTATACACGTGTCTTTTGAAGGTTAGGGCTAACTAAAAATCAAATGGATTTAATACTAATAGCGCCATCTATGTGTCAGCCTAGGAACTTTTCAGCCCACCTTTTATATATCTTGTTCACATTTTCAAACGTCCATAAAATACTTTTGATTCATCCACTCGAGTTCAAATACATTTTTTTGAACTTGTAGTGGGTGAACGCTTGATGTTAATAAGGTTTTTGTAAATATTAATTCAGTAATTAAATTTAATTACATAATTTTAGTTTTGAATGGGAGAAAAAAATTTCTCTTCTACAAGATATTTAGCGGGTTATAAATTGAGGAAAAAATACCGCCAGTGGCGAAGCGTGTAGGAAAAAAAATTTCTTTTTCAAATTTCTTTTTTCATTCTGGGTTCTAGTCTGAGTCAAGGAGGGAACAAAATGGAAATTGAAACGTGTGAATAAATTAGTCAGAGAGATGGAAAGTGTGTATGTGAGAGAGAGAGAGAATTTTTTCTAACTTAAAAAAAACGAATGAAAATTATTTTTAAAGGATTTTCTGCAATAGAGTGAAAAGTAGAATTGAATAAAAAATTTTTTTTTTATATTACTTGTTAGACGTCGTGAACGTTCTATGCAGTTTTAAAAAGGATCTTTACTGTGATTTAAAACAGACATTCATTAAAAATTATGAATCACATCCTGATTTCCAATGATCTTCATAATAGATAATTACAATTTTATAACGTTATGCACATTTAATTTTTATTTGGTCCATTATTCAAATCGTCGTGATCATTAAAGAGCCGTAAATCGTCCACTTGCTGTTTGCTCTAAATGTTTATATTAATATGTTACCGCATTTTATACCAGAAATTAAACGGGTTATCAATCATTTTGAAGATGGGATATTAATTTTTACGATGCCTTTTTTATTGCCAAGAATGTGAATTCCGATAGTAAAAAAATAAACGGTTTGCCAATACAAGATTCGCATCCGTAGTTGTTTAGCAACACTGTAGAAGGAAACGTATAAACATTTTCTTAACTTTGAACTCTTAGACTTTCAAATATTATTTTTGCTATTAAAACTATTTATTTTTATTGAAATGAAACAATTACAAATAATCCTTGCAAAGAATTGTGATTATATTAAAAAAAAAAAAAAAAAAAAAAAAAAAAAAAAAAGAAAGAAAGAAAAAAAAATATCGTATTACATGAAAAAAAAAAATAAATAAATAAGAAAAAAAATTTTATTAAACAAAAAAGATAAAGAAAAAAATCGTATTAAACGAAAAAGATAATCCCATATCTAGGACTATGTACCAGTTAGAAAAGGAAGGTTTAAACATCGGTGGACCTCATGTACAGTATGCACAGCCCACCGAGAGGTGATGGGAGTTGACAGAGCCTATATGGAGGACATTTAGGAATAACGTCCCCTCATTTGCGTCTCGTACGGGAAAAATAAAACCACAGGAAACTGCCACCCATCAGCCTGACTGTTGCGAGACTTTTTTTTCTTCCCCCCCTCCTCGTATCTAGGCCTATGTAAGTAAGGTTTAAACATCGGTGGGCCTCGTGTATAGCACGAACGGCCTACCGAGGTGTGATGGTGTGACAGTGTTCTTCTGGCGGAGTCTTAGGGATAACTACCCTTCATATGTATGTCGTATGGGGAAAAAAACACAAAAAATACTACCGGACAGGCTGATTACCGATGTGACATGGTTTTACAGACATTGTCTCATTTTCCACCTAATCTCTTCGTTTCTAAAAGCAGTGACTGCAATCCGCCAGTGAACTCGAATTTGACGTGCATGTTAGCGGCATCACTGGGCCATGGGTTAGGCGTTGATCAGAAATCGTCTTTAATATTTTCCGATTGCTGAAATCTCTCCAACCATTTGGTCTTCTAAATTAGCACTAAACGTTGAAAGACCTTTAACGCCCTTCTTAACCTCAGCGACATTGCTTCAGTGGTAAAAGCAGAGCAGCTTATTACGCAACTCAACCCGCACACTCATTTTAGTCACCCCCATGCACCGCACCCTGGAGGGAGGAGGAACAACTTTCACCCCCCCCACCTATAATCACCACCACAACCCTATTAATCTTAAGGAGTCTAGATTTTTTTAGTAGATAAAAATTCTGTATTTAATTTTTGCCATTTAAGAGGTGACATTTTTTATGAAAAATTATTATTATATTATTTTTCACTAGCCCCCCAATTTTTTTGGAAAAGATTGAGAAAAATTATTAAATTTCTAACATAGTTAAATATTTATTGGTTATTGTATTTATTTAACTATTTTTATTTTTCTATTGTTATTTTTTAATACTTTTATTTTTATTTGTATAAATTCCGATTTTGTTTTATTTATTATTACCTATTTTATCATTTCATTGTATATTCTATTCGTTTATTCTAAGTTTATCTATTTTCGTTTTATTATTAATTTTATTTATGGTTATATTTTATTACTGATTATAATTTTTAATTTATAATTAATTAAGAAACGATTTTTTGTCTTTATTTATCTAATTAAATCTATTTTGAGAAAAACTATTAAATTTCTGACTTAGTTAAGCAATTATTGCTCATCGCATTTATTTATCTATTTTTATTTTTCTATTATTATTTTTTCTACTTATTTTTATTTTTATATGTTTCGATTTTTTTTTATTTATCTATTTTTATTATTTTATTTATTATTATCTATTTTTATTATTTTACTTATTATTATCTATTTTATCATTTTATTTTTATACTCTATTCATTTATTCTATAGATTTATACTCTATTCATTTATTCTATAGATAATTATTTTTGTTTTATTATTAATTTTATTGATACTTTATTATTGATTATAATTTTTTATTGATTTATTATTATTTAAGAACCGATTTTTTTTCTTTATTTAACTAACTAAATCTATTTTGAGAAAACTATTAAATTTTTAGTTAAATAATTATTGGTTATTGTATTTATTTATCTATTTTTATTTATTTATTATTATTTTTTTATATGTTTCGATTTATTTAGTTATCTATTTTTATTTATATTTTATTTCATTTATTAATATCTATATCATTTTATTTTTATATTCTATTCAATTATTTTAGCTTTATCTACTTTCGTTTTATTATTTTTATTTATAAATGCAGTTTAATATTGATTATAATTTTTTATTGATTTAATTTATTATTATTTAAGAATCGATTTTTTTCTTTAATTAACTAACTCAATCTGATTTAAGAAAAATTTTTAATTCCCTTTTTTTCTTTTAATAATGCTGTATACATTTTATTTCCACAGAAAATTTCAATTATTGACAGACTAATATATTGAAATGTAACATTAAAGTCAAATAGTAGTAGAAAAGTAGTCAATACTGTTCTATATAATTATTAAAAAATAGTTTTAATAAAACTATTTTTAAATATTCTGAATTTTGAATTCTAATTACATACTTTTCGGGTTAAATGAGTATAATATTGTTATAATACTATTAAAAATTATAGCACTTAAATTCAAAGAAAATAATTATATTATTTAATGTGAATAGTCAAAAATTACGAAAAATTTTTTTTAATCAAATAAAAAATTTATTTTTATGGCCACCAGACGGCACTGACAATTGTTTACTAAAGAATTAATAATGAGAAATCACAGCTCTTTTCTCATCTGACACCATTTTGATATTTTGTCTTCTTATTTTTATAATTTTAATACCGTTTGAATCTGATGTTTTTGTTTTTGAGTGTCCTTAGATGTTTTAGAAATGACAAATTATAAGTGCTAGTAAATGTATATTATTTTTTAAATAAGCAAATAATACTTCATTCTAAACTTCAAAACATTTATATTTTTTCTCTGTTCATATGTTAGATAAGAAATGAAAAGAAAGCATTTTTCTGACAAAAATAATTTTATTGCAATAAATAAATAAATTTATAAAAAAATATGCAATAATAATAATAATAAATAATTAAATAAAAAATAATATTTCAAATTTTTGAAAATGATGATACATGATTTTTGAAAAATCTAAAGGTTTAGAAAATTCGAACTTAAAATAAATAATAATATTTGAATTGTTTGAATTCAATTAATTTTATTGCAAATAAATAAATTTAAAAAAATAAATAATAATAATAATAATAACAAATAATAAATAAATAAATAAAAATACTTCAAGTTTTTGAAAATGATGAGACATGATTTATGAAAAATCTGAAAACTTAAATAAAAATTTATTGTTGAACTTTCCAGCTGAAGTTCCAATAATAATAGTTGAATTTTTTTAATTCCATTAATTTTACTGCAAAATAAATAAATTTTTAAAAAATAAAAATAATAATAAATAAATAAAAAACAACATTTCAAGTTTTTGAAATGATGATAGATGGTTTTTGAAAAATGTAATGTTTGAAAAATTGAAAACTTTTTATGAAATAAATGTTTGGTTTCAGAATTTTTACAGATTGGAAAAAAAGAATGATAAATTTGTTTCTTATAAGAGTTTTATGGAAAACGAACTCTTCAATTTTCCTGTCAAATCATCTTTGTTACGTTTACTTTTTTTAATTTTTTTATTAGCAGGTGTAAAACGACAGATGTTTTAAGAGTGAAACATTTTTTGAATTTAAGAAAACCACAGGCATTCACTACGGAAAATTTTAAGGTTTTGCTAAATTTTGATAAAATTGATTATTTGTTGACATTAAACATAACAGAGTTTTTTAAAATAAATTTTTTTTAAAATGATGATTATGATTGATGATATAAAACTAAATAGTAGGAACTAAATAGTATAAAACTAAATAGTAGGATTCAAAAGCTATTGAATCCTTCACAAAATAATTGATAAAATTATTTTGTGTAGGATTCAATAGCTGTATGATTCTCTGTAGTGTATGATTCAATAATTATATGAAATTTTGTAGAGAATGAAAAAGAATGAGCAGCAAAAAAAAAAAAAAAATCTAAATCTTTTATGACAAATAATCTTCTTCTTCTTCTTCTTCTTTTTTTTTTTTTTTTTTTTTTTTTTTTTTTTTTTTTATATTTTGAAATAAAATAAACATTTATATTAAAAAATCATAACAAAATTTGGTACTTACGTATTAATGGTACCTTGGCGACAGTTGCGCCAATAAATAGCACACGCGCCAACCGTAGCTACAGATTTGGCGCCAATCTACACTTAAAATATTTTTGGTACTTACGTATTAACGGTACCTTGGCTGTTTTTAAGTGTCGCCAATCTAACAGCTACTAAGGTTACCAAACCAATAGAATAGATTGGTGCCACTTAAAAACCGCCAAATCTGTAGCTGCGGTTGGCGTGTGTGCTCTTTATTGGCGCAACTGTCGCCAAGGTACCGTTAATACGTAAGTACCAATTTTTGTTCCAAATAATAAAATATATATGAAACACTTCATTTAAAATCAAAACGCTTTCAAAATATTTTTATTCCAAATTATAAAGATTGGCGACACTTAAAAACCGCCAAGTCTGCCGCCAAGGTACCGTTAATACGTAAGTACCCAAAATTTTCTAAATATAATAATTATCCTTGGATTGTAAAAAAAAAAATGATATAATACTTAATGATAAAAATCATAAAATAAATCAAGGCTCATATATTACTCAGCTGATTTATTATAAAATACTAAAAGCTCCCTTCACTATATATCATGCAAGATAAAGATATGAAAGAAAAAGAAGAAAAAAAAAAAAAAGAAGCGCCAACTTTCTTACTTTTTCTTTTTTTTCTTCTTTTTTTTTCGAACGAGGTGAATGAATTCTTAGAATTCACATCTAGAAGGCAGTCTGGAATTTCTCAGTTTCAGATAATAATCATAAGCTATGCAGAAAAAAATTCGAAACTGAAAAAAATTAAAGAGAAAAAAAAATTTTTTTTTTGCAGTAAAAATGCTCGAAAGAACAAAAATGATGAGAAAAAAAAATTCATTCTTTTAAGAATCGTCTGCAAGAACAAGGAATTAAAAGCTGTTGCCACAACTGGAGATTGGAAAAAGAAATAAATAAATAAAAAAAAGCGAAAGAATGACGCCTTTAAGTGATGCGATTCCAGCTCTACCATTTAGTAGAGCAGAAAAGTATCCATTGTTTTGGTTTTTTAAGCGCGACACTACAAGGGGGTCTACGCAACAAAGCCTTTCATTATGAATGAATGCGCGTGACGTCACAGTCACAGTTTCGCATTTCTCCTTGTACGAGAAAGAAGCAATTTTTCCTTCTGGAGAGAGAACGAAGTACGTCGTAACACATGTCATTTAAATCGTCTGTCGAAAACTGTTGTTGCATTGTACCAAGGTTGTTCACCAGAGGGCGTCCGTAGAGAATAGAATTACACTCTTGTCATCACTTAGAACACTTCAAATGAGGCACCCTAAGAATAGAATATTTTCTGAGCACTCTTAAAGGGAAAACAGAAGATTACAGATTGACTGGATCATTAAAAGCAAACGATAATTTTTTTTAACAATAGGGATCGAGTATCTGGTGATAATGGCGAAAAAATTCTGCGGTAATAGTGATTCATAATTTATAATTTGGTGCCAAGTGGATGTTCGAATTTTTTTTTTTCTGGTAGAATTAAGAGAATGATGCCGTCAAAACACTCGAAAGTGATGTGGTTTATATAATATTTTTTATTACAGCTCTTTGAGAAAGATAATTTTTTTTTTTTTTTTTTTTTAAATTCTGAATAAAATGTAAACTATTCAAAACTTTTTTATTGATATATATACTTTTTTTTATTATTATTAACATCAAAGTTGATAATTTTTACAGCTTTTAAACATTAAAAACGATAATAACGGCTGTAAGGGAAAAATAAATTTATTTATTTTTTAATTCTGAATGTAATGTAAACTATTCAAATTTTTTTATTATTAACATCAAAGTTGATAATTTTTACAACTTTTAGCATTAAAAAAGATAATATGGCTATAAGGGAAAAATAAATTTATTTATTTTTTAATTCTGAATAAAATGTTAAGCATTCAAAACTTTTTTTATTGATAATTTTTTATTATTAACATCAAAGTGGATAATTTTTACTAGTTTTAACATTAAAAACAATAATAAATATCTATTAACCATCGTTACGAAATGTACAAATTCAGGTTTTTTAAATGCTAAATTAAATTAAATTGATATATACATTAGATGTATGTCAGTTTACGTTAATATGTACTGATAAACTGATACATACATATTGTTCACAAAATAAATTTATTTATTACCCATAAAGATATGGTTTTCTTGATCACTTCTGATTTTTTTTTTTCTTTTAATTTCTTTCATAAGCTTTTTTTTTTTTTTTTTTTTCATTAAAAAATTTTTATACATAATATATAGTTAAATTTCTTTCACCAAGCTTTTTTATATATAATAAAATATCTTTCAAGAGCTAATAATGATATAAATAACTAAATAATAAATGATGTAAAATTGTTTTAAAAGATCGTCTGGTGAAAGCAAACACTATTTTATATCAAAGTGAAAACGATATTTTTCAAGAAAAGAAAATCGTTTGGAATTCTATTAGAATTTTATTCTTTATTTTTTTTTTTTTTTAAGATTGTTGTTATGCGTTTTGTTCTTACATTAAATTCTAGATTTTATGGATGACCTGCATATCTGCCTAGAAGATTATTTTTTTTTTTATTTTCTCGCTTTGTCTTTTGCTTGGCTTTTATTATTACTTTAGATAATGTAACACCTATTTTTTTTTCTCTTTCCTTTTAAGGATTGATTGTTGTAAAATATTAATGCAATAATTGATATGAATCATATGACAATTTTAGATTTATTTTCGCTTTTGTAAAATAATGTCATTACTTTTTTTCCATCCCATATTTATTTTAGTTTTCATTTACAGCAGAACGGAAATTAAACAAAAAAACAGATTGTCTTATTATTCATGTAAATATAATTGAGATGCGAATCATTTTTTTTTCTAATGCAGCCGGCAAACAATAAGATACAATAACAATAAGTTGTTTTTTGGTGCCTTAAGGCAAGCGCTGCACCGACGTTTCTCACTTAGCCCTACCCAGGGGATGGGTGTAGCTTGAAGATAAGGCGCCATGGATGTATGTAGTGGTTCGGAATCCACTTTAAGCCGTAGGTGCCGGTCTCCTATGACCGTAGAGTGTCGCAGAGCCAAGTCCGACTTCTCATCCACATCCTTCCCAAACTGTAAAGGGGCAACTCAGCTCTAGGCACAGTGATGTGGTGTGGTGTAGTAGTAGTTTGAAGATAAGCTACGAACGCGGAGTAGCACTACCTCCGAAACGCTCTACGATCTTGTTAGACCGGGACTTACGATTTAAATTGGATTCTAAACCACTGCAAACATCCATGCCACCGCCTGGACTCGAACCCGAAACATGTGGGACTGAACGCCAGAGTGCGAGCCACTTTCTCCGCCCTTCTTTCTCAAAATTTCGACAGTTAACTTTTGAATATATGGATCCTTTATGAAACCTTTATGATTATCCTTTATAATTTTACTGTATTCTATAAAAAATGGCATCACTGGCAACGAATCTTCATCTAATGCTTCTTATTGTAGATTATTACGGAGATCCTTGGCAGCGTAGCGGCCACTAGCTCCTTCATTGTAAAATGCTGAAACATAGCGGTGGTCTCATGCCCTTTGAGTTAATAAGCAAAATGGATAATTAAATGCCTTTTTTTTTAAAAAAGAATTATTTATTTAATAAAATTATAAAATGAAAAAAAATTTCCAAAAATGATGTTGATGAAATCAGTTGGATGTAATAACCCAGAATGAGCAAAGGTCAAATGAGGAGAAAAAATAGCTATAGGAGAAAAGCGAACTTTTTTCATCTAGGCAGTTGTAAGGAATTAATTTAAAATATTTAGAACAGTGCGAGGTCTTTTGCTATGTTTGCGGGAAGAAATATAATCGTCATTTTGTAGGACATTTAATACAGGTTATGGATGTTTCGCATATCATTATAGAATTTAGTAGAACAAATCGTCTTAAACTTGGAATCGAGAGAGCTCGTCGAATATCGTCATTACAAAAGTACCAGAGTGAATTCGTTAACATTCTGAGAATTTTGTTCTCAAGCCTTTGAATAATTTCAAAATGTGTACGTGCGACAGAACCCCTGACTGGGCTTGCATAAGCTAATACTGGACGAAGATAAGAGAGATATATTAGAATTATGAGATTAAGAAGTAAAGCTGAATTTCTATTGATTAAAGGATAGAAAATTCTAAATTGAGTATTCTTTATGATTATCCTTTATAATTTTGATGTATTCTATAAAAAATGGCATCACTGGCAACAAATCTTCATCTAATGCAACAGCATTTGTAAAAAATGTTCGATTTTTTTTTCTTTTCTTCTTTATGCATCCGTTCAGCCACTCAATTCAATCATTTCACTGTCACAACATTCTAAAGATTCCTTCTTCCTTATAGGGAATCGATTCCAATTAAGAAAAAGAGATATTATCCGTTCTTAATTCGTGGGTCGACCTGCCGTTGCGTAGGAGAAAGAACAATTCACTGGGAACACTTACAATGGCTGGATATAAATAATTATTCGAACAATGGCAGTTCCTGTTGAGAGAGCGCTGCACTCGAAGCAATCCATCTGGCTTTTTGAAAGAGGGCTCAGTGCTGTAAGAAACCGACGGTGGGTTCTCTGAAGGGAGGAATTGTCACAAAAACGACAAATTCGTCAGATTTATGTCGCCAGGAAGCGATGATCGCTGAACAATAATGTTTTCTTAAATCTTTTGCTTTTTTTTTTTTTTTCAAAGAAACACTTCATCAAAGTGGACAACTTCAATTCTTTAATTTCTTTTTTCTTTTAAAGAAGTAAAACTGTTTTGGATAATTCATGGCGACAAGTTGAATTGAGGACTTTGGGATTTTTAATTTAAAACCATTTATGCAAACATTGACAATGCTTGAGATAGTCCGGTTGATAATGAGTGGCTCAGAAGCAAAGGTGGTTATGTCCATTTTTTTTATATTTTCTGATTTTGGTAAATTTTAATGGGATAAATAATACTCTTTTTGGGAGTGGCTAGCGCTGTGGGGCACGGTAGCACAAATTTCGGGTTCGAATACCGGCGGTGCCATGGATGTTTGTAGTGGTTCGGAATCCACTTTAAAACGTAGGTCTCGGTCTCATAGGACTGTAGAGCGTCACAGAGCGTAATCAGACTTCTTCTCACTCACATCATTCCCAAACTGTAAAGGGGCAACTTAGATCTAGGCACTGAAAAAATTTATTTCATATTCTTTTGTTCTTATAATTTTAAATTGCTTTTTTCTTATTTTAAAAGAACTTTTAAATATAGTTGTATATTACCGACATCAACAACAACACCAAAAAAACATAGTATATTTTTTTCTTGCATTGTACTTGCAATCTACAAGGACTAAATGTGCAAATCACAGTTTTTGCAATTTATTTATAGAAATAAAATTAATAAGCATAAATATTACATTATTTGGATATCATATTGGCTTGGTTTTTTGCTCTACGATCTTTTGTGCACAATTTAGTCTAATTAAACCGGGACCTACAGTTTAACTTGGAATCCAAACCACTCGCACACATCCGAACCACCGCCACGAATCGAACCTGAAGCCTGTGGTTCCGAAGGCCAGATCGCTATATAATTGGCCAACAGGTCGCATGATGATGCTTGAGATAGTCTAATTAATAAATGAGTCACTCAGAAGTGAAGATGGTTACGTCCATTTTTTTATATTTTCTGATTTTTGTAAATTTTAATGAGTATAATTTTACTAATAATAGAGAGTTTTTGCATACCGTACGTTAGTTACCGTAGGACGTCCGTTAGCTTTTTCTCCCTAGCGCGCATGCTCATAGGAAACTGAGCATGCGCACTGAGAAAAAGCTAACGGACGTCCTACGGTAACTAACGTACGGTATGCAAAAACTCTCTAATAATTTTAATTTTAGTATGATAAATAATATTATTCTTAATTATTAAAAAATTTACACGTTGCTCCGTTTTTTTATGTCAGACAGCATTTTTTTATAACTTCTGAATATATCATAATTATTTCAGATGCCATTGTGAATGAATCCACTTTTTACCAATATTTTTTTACATAAACTTCGAAATAAAAATTAAATTTTTTTTCTTCTTTCGATATTTGTTGGCAACACTGAAAAACAACACATTCAACACAAAATTTTCATTGAGTGGAAACAATAATGTTTACTTAATCGTTTGCTTTTTCCAAAGAAACACTTCATCAAAGTGGACAACTTCAATTTTTGTTTTTGTTTAAAGAAGTAAAACTGCTTTGGATAATTCATGGCGACAAGTTGAATTGAGGACCGTGGTGATTTTCAATTTAAAATCATTTATGCATACTTTCACAATGCTTGAGATGATCCAATTGATAAATGAGTCCGTTAGATGTCAAGGTGGTTAAACCCATTTTTTTGAAATATTACTGTGTCCAAAAAGTAATACCAATTTTCAATTTTAATTTTCCGGGGCTTATGGGATTTCAATTAAATGTTAGTGGCCCTGTCCTTGACATCTGTGTGAAATTTCATCTCAAAATATTCATTAGTGTTTGAGTTGCGCTTGGCTTTGTGAGACGCCAAAACTGATTCCGGCGAATTTTGAAATGTCTGAATTCATTGAGCAAAGAACTTGCATTCAATTTCGTTTGCGGAAACCTATAGAATGTTGTAGAAGGCCTTCGGTGAGCATTCCTATATCGGAAAGAAATGTTTACAAGTGGTATAGAGAGTTCAAAGAAAGCAGAGAACGCGTTGAAGACGAAGAGCTCTCTGCTCGACCACCAACCTCAACTGACAAAGCTCAAGTCCAAATTGTCGGACCGCCACGTCGAATTGTCCAAAAAATTAAAGATTTGGTGCTTGCAAACTATAGATTTACAATTAGGGACCTTGCTGATGATGTTGGAATTTCAAAATTCCATTTCCAAAGATATTTTGGTTCTCAAACGCGTCAAATCTCGATGGGTACCGAAAACACTGAATGCGTCAACTGACACTGCATTGATTCTTCGTGACTTTTTCGACAAAAAGGAAACACATATCGTTTCCCAACCAGTGTATTCACCTGATTTATCATCGTGCCACTTCTTTCTATTCCGTAAACTCAAAAGACCACTCCGGGGACACTTTATGAGTCGATTGAAGAGACATTTCAAAAATCGCCGGAATCAGTTTTAGCGTCTCACAAAGCCAAGCGTCACTCAAACACTAATGGATATATGGATATTTTGAGATGAAATTTTACACAGATGTCAAGGACAGTGTCATTAACCTAAAAAAAAAAAAAAAAAACATTTAAATCCCATAAGCCCCGGAAAATTAAAATTGAAAATGGGTCTTACTTTTTAGACACAGTAGTACGTCCTTTGGGATACTTCGTTCTTATTGCTTTACAAAAGAATCTCATGATAAATTAAAACGTATGTCACAGATTGAGCAAAAGCTCACTTGTTTTATGGTTTACAAAATTCCTTTTTTTTTTCCATTTTTGTTCTTAAAACCTAATTTTTCAATTCCTTTTCCTCTAGTTCTGAAGAAGAAAAAAAAATAATAAAGAAAGTCATAGCTAATCAAACGATTCTAGAATTAATAATATAAAAAAAATTTTTGTTAAAGTCAATTCCTACTTTTTTTTTTCACTATATTACAGAACACTCTACAAATAAAGTTGAAATTTTCCTCATACATCTGGCGCCATCTATGGGTAGATATATGCAACTTAAATTTAAAAAAAAAACTAAAATTAATGAATTAAATTTAATGAATGATTTAATATTTGAAAAAACTGTATTAATATCCAGTGTCATCCACTACAAGTTCAAAAAAATGTACCTGAACTTGAGTGGATGAATAAAAAGTATTTTATGAACGATTGAAAATTTGAACTAGATATATATAGGGAGAGTGTGGGCTAATGGAAGGAATTGAAAAAAAGGCTCGTCTCTTATTCTAGATTATTACGGAGATCCTTGGCCGCGTAGCGGCCACTAGCTCCTTCATTGTAAAATGTTGAAACATATCGGTGGTCTCATGGCTTTTGAGATAAATAAGAAAAATATAAAATTAAATGCCCTTTTTTAAAAAGAATTATTTAATTAATACAATTATAAAATGAAAAATAACAAACATTTCAAAAATGTAGATGTTTAGATGTTGATGAAATCAGTTGCATGTAATAAAACAGAATGAGCAAAAGTCAAATTAGGAGAAACGCGAACTTTTTTCATCTAGGCAGCCGCCTAGATGAAAAAAGTTGGCTTTTCTCCTAATTTGTAAGGAATTAATTTAAAATATTTATAACAGTGCGAGATATTTTGCTATGTTTGCGGGAAGAAATATCATAATCGTCATTTTGTAGGATATTTAAAACAGGGTTATTAATGTTTCGCATATCATTATAGAATTGAGTAGAAATTTTGTGAACAAATCGTCTTAAACTTGGAATCGAGAGATCTCGTCGAATATCGTCATTACGAAAGTACCAGTGTGAATTCGTTAACATTCTGAGAGTTGCCACCTCTGGCCACCCCTTGGAGAGTTCTCAAGCCTTTGAATAATTTCAAAATGTGTACGTGCGACAGAACCCCAAACTGGACATGCATAAGCTAATACTGGACGAACATAAGAGAGATATATTAGAATTTTGAGATTAAGAGGTAAAGCTGAATTTCTGTAAAACAAAACAAAAAAATAATAACAAAAAAAAGGCTCGACTTATTGCAGAAGTATGACGGAAGCATTCCAATGTCACTGTTTGAGTAAAAGTTCACTTGTTTTATGGTTTACAAAATTCCTTTTTTTTTTTCCATTTTTGTTCTTAAAACCTAATTTTTCAATTCTTTTTCTTCTAATTCTGGACAAAAAAATAATAAAAGAAGTCAGAACTTTGTAAGCATAAATCGTTAAGAACAGATCTGGATCTCAACTTTTTGCAACGCAACTCTCCTGTCCTGAGAGAACTAACTAATGAAGTGTGACAGAGGTCGAGATCGGTTCAAATTCTTCTTTCTCAATATGTTGGGCGTCGCTGGCTGTGAGCTCGTGTCCTCTTGGTAGCGGAAAAGGACTTCTGGAGAAAGAGGCCCCATTATTGTCTCTAATTCACCCAGAAGGACATGGCAAAGAAGAACAGCATGCATGAAAGATCGTGGAAATTCGTGACTTGTTTATTAACTGTGCGCTGTCCAATAAACGTGTAGTAGTAACTGTAATTGTAACGGCGTCGCTTTTCACTTTGGCAACATTATTAGAATTATTTTCATGGGTGACTTCGACTTGACGATGAAGTCGGTAGATGATTGAATTAACGTTTTTTTTGCACAACAAAAAGTGATAAAAGAATTGTTAAATAGGGCAAATACATATTTTGTAGCTTAAATTTTAATTTAAGAATGGATTATAGTTGTTTTGAATTATTTATTTTATTCTTGTTCGTTGATAATTAATGTAAATTGTGGTAAATGATGAAATAAAAGTTGAAGAGATACTCATTTTTTTGTAAATATTTACGACAAAATTCAGATAAAATGTACTTATTTTTTTAAGTGCATGTTGACTTCTTTTATTTGCAATCTGTACAATATTTAAAAATTGGTTTTGAAAAAGTGTAGAAGGTTAGCTAACGGTAATAACAGCAGAGTTAAAATGCATCTTAAATTTGCATTTAGGAATGAAATATAGTTGTTGAATTATTTATTTTATTCTTACTATTGATAATTGATCTAAAATTGTGAAATGTGATAAACTGACAGTTGAAGCGATTCTTATTTTTTTGTAAATATTTACGATAAAATTCAGATTAAATTGATATTTTTAAGAACATGTTGACTTTCTTTTATTTGTGTGCGTATAATATTTAAAAATTTGTTTTGAAAAATTGCAGAAAGTTAGCTAACACTAGCAACATCATCAGCGCAACAGTCCCATGGAGGGTCAAGGCCATCTGCCTACTGGCACGAGACGAGATATGTTTCTTTTTACAAGGTAAAGTTGTCAGTCTTATGCCCAACCATGACAGGGACCTATGGTTTAAAGTGGAATCCGAACTGCTACAAGCATCCATGGCAGGACATCCAGGACTCGGACCCAAAACCTGTGGTACCGAGTGCCAGTCACTCGGCCATTAAGCCCCAACATTAGCAACAGAAGAGTTAAAATGCATATTCAAGTATATCTATAAACGTGTAAAAAAGAAAAAAAGAAAATGTGAAAAAAAAACCCTGGTTAATTTTGATTTTATTTTATTGTTTCTTTTTTTAGCTTCAATGAAAAAAAATTCTACAAATTAGAATTTTAAGAAATATATTATATCTGTTGCAGAAGATGCAGGTCTGCATTTATAATTTCTCTAATGCAAGTCATTAAAACTAATAACTTTATTAAATTCAAAAGAGGATTATGAATTTCAAACATTTTAAAAATTAAAAGCATAAAATAATTCTTAAACTAAATTATTGTCGTGATTGAACGACATTTTTTTCTTTTTTTATCTAGAAAACTTTTAGTTTATGAGCTTTTAACTTAATTTCCTACAAAATTAAATGAATTAAAAAAATTGACAAAAAAAGGAGGTTAAAACAATCATACAAATAAACAATGATGAATTAAAAACTAACAAAAATTATTATCAGCAGATATCGTTTAACAATCGTATAATCATACAAATAAATAAAATAAAAAAATCAATGCAAATAATAAAATCATACAAATATATAATGATGAATTAAAAACTAACGAACAATATTATCAGTAGACATCGTTTAACAATCTAATAGCAACTTTTAACAAACTAATAGTATAATAACGTTTAACAATCTAATAGTATAATAATAAAAACAAATAATAAAATCATACAAATAAATAATGATGAATTAAAAAACTAACGAAAAATATTATCAGCAGACAACGTTTAACAATCTAATAGCAACGTTTAACAATCTATAAGTATAATAACGCTCAACAATCTAATAGTATAATAATAAAACACAAATAATAAAATCATACAAATAAATAATGATGAATTAAAAAACTAACTAAAAATATTATCAGCAGACAACGTTTAACAATCTAATAGCAGCGTTTAACAATCTATAAGTATAATAACATTTAACAATCTAATAGTATAATAATAAAAACAAATAATAAAAACATACAAATAAATAATGATGAATTAAAAACTAACGAAAAATATTATCAGCAGACAACGTTTAACAATCTAATAGCAACGTTTAACAGTCTAATAGCAACGTTTAACAATCTATTAGCAACGTTTAACAATCTAATAGTATAATAATAAAACACAAATAATAAAAACATACAAATAAATAATGATGAATTAAAAACTAACTAAAAATATTATCAGCAGACAACGTTTAACAATCTAATAGCAACGTTTAACAATCTAATAGCAACGTTTAACAATCTAATAGCAACGTTTAACAATCTAATAGCAACGTTTAACAATCTAATAGCAACGTTTAACAATCTATTAGCAACGTTTAACAATCTAATAGTATAATAATAAAACACAAATAATAAAATCATACAAATAAATAATGATGAATTAAAAACTAACGAAAAATATTATCAGCAGACAACGTTTAACAATCTAATAGCAACTTAACTTTAAAAAAAAAAAAAAAACAATATCAAAACTACCCTTTCCTCTTAAATGTTTTGAACAGAAAATCCTCGAAATCACTCTACAAAAAATTTTTTTTTTTTTTTTTTTCTTTTCTTTTTTTTTACAAAAGATTCACGATTCTAGAACGAATGAAATCGAAAACCTATGATTAAACCAAACCAGGAAAAAACCATTATTTTTTTCTCCCAACTTCAACATATATTCCTAAACGAACAATTGAAGTTAAAAACAAATTCTGATTCTGCGTTCTTTTTTTGCAGACGATTTTTATATCAACTAGAAGGAAGAAGAAGAAAAAAAGAATTAGAATACGTCTACTTCAGATTCTATTGTTCGGACCATGAATCCCAGAACATTTTTTGATTATAAGATGATCCTCTTTTATTATTGCTATTTTTTTTTAAATAAATAAATAAATAATAGAAGCGTAACCATGAAAAGAGCTAGTTCCCGGTCCGACTGGACGGACAAGTTTTAGGTAAAGAGATTTACAGCACAAGTCACAGTCGGTGATCTCGCGGCGGGAAACATTACCTTTTCACCCCAATGGCGCATTTTTACGTGCGATTTGTCTCGTTTCTGTTCCATTCCAAGGGTCAATATTCTTCTTCAACTCATCTTTCGTTTTTATTACTTACGGTGGTGAACACATTTTGGAACTTTTTTTTTCCCCCTGCGTTTTGCCTTCCAGGAAGAATTTTCAGATTCTTCCATTTTTTTATTTATTATTATTGTTATTATTTTTATTTTTTGTAACGTATATAAAATTACATTAAAATTTTATTCTGATTTATAAAAATATTTATTAGAAGATGTTGACATTGTGTTTAAAATAAAATCAAATGAAATGAAATAAATCGATTATCTATTCCAGGGGTCTCCAAACTTTTCAGCCTTCGGGCCATATTGTTTATTCCAATAAGTACCAAGGGCCAAAACCGTTTTAATTTTTCTGCCATTGTGTATAATTTCTAGACTAGTTGCCGAGTACATACTCTGAGCAAGCAGGTTTATGTTCGATTCAGGATATATACATTCCAAACATCGACATATATACATATGCGATACTCTTTATGCCAACATAACTACCGCGGGATGTTCACTAGTTTATAATGTGAGTGGGTTCCATTTCAATTATTTGTTAGTTGTTATGCTTAAGTTAAATTTTCTGTGTATTATGCTTGTCATTAAGCTTTACCTAGCAAATAAATAAAACCAAGTTTGTCATTATATGTTTAAAAAAACAAAAATAAAAATAATAATAAAAAAAAAATAATAAAACCAATAAGCTATTCGCCGTCGCGGGCCGGATGGATGACACTGGCGGGCCGTAGTTTGGAGACCACTGATCTATTCGATTAAATCGATTAAGCATGCGTTTATAAATTTCTTTTTAATAAATTCTACACTGTTTGGAATTTTAATTATTTTTTAAAATTTAAATTATGATCCATTGCAATGTACGATAGAATGTCGATGTTCTTTAAGATTGCATCACCAGGCATTAATTCGAATATATACTGTTGTGCCCAAAAAGTAAGACCAATTACTTTTTTTTTCTTCAAAAACTCTTTATTTATTCTTCCAAATTTATCTCATCGCCTTCAAAGTTATCCCATCCGGACACAATGCACTTATGCCGACTTTTTTTCCGATCCTCAATGCATGCTAAAAAGTCATCGGTGGAGATGGTCTTCGATTCACTTTGAATCTCTTCAATCGATTCAATGCGGTGTCCCCGGAGTGAACTTTTAAGTTTAGGGAATAGCCAGAAGCCACACAGTTTGAATAAGGTGGATGTGAAAAGATATGGGTTTCATTTCTGGCGAAAAATTCATGAAGAATCAATGCAGTGTGAGCTGGCGTATTCAGCGTTTTCGGTACCCATCGAGATTTGACTCGTTTGAGGCCCAAACTGGAATGGACCGATCCTTTTGAAATTCCAACATCATCAACAAGGTCTCTAATTGTAAATCGACGGTTTGCAAACACCAGATCTTTAATTTTTTGGAAGTGAGCTTCGTCGGTTCAGGTGGAGGGTCGACTACAGAGCAGTTCGTCTTTAACGCGTTCTCTGGCTTCTTTGAACTGTTTATACCACTTCTAAACATTTCTTTCCGATATAGGAATGCTGACCGAATGCCTTCTGCAACATTCTATACGTTTCCGCAATCAAAATTGAATGCAAGTTCTTTGCTGAATGAATTCAGACATTTCAAAAATCGCTGAAATCAGTTTTAGCGTCTCAGAAAGCCAAGCGTAACTCAAACACTAATGAATATGTTGACGTCCAATTTCACGCAGATGTCAAGGGCAGTGCCAGCAACCTAAAAAAGAAAAAAAAATTCAAATTCCATAAACACCGGAATTTTAAATTGAAAATTTGTCTTACTTTTTGGACACAGTAGTATGCATCCAAATTATTATTATTATTATTATTTATTTGTTTATTTTATTTTTTACTTGTTTATAATTTAAACTTATCAAACAAGCTTCTGAGCTAAGTTGTAGGAATTTTTTTTATATTACACAATTTATTTCATAATAATCCTTTTTTTTCTTCATATTATTTAGTTCATTAAATAAAAGAAAACGTTTAGTTATTTTTTTTCATTAACTTAATTTTTTAAAAGAAATTTCTAACATTTTCTAATCCCAGGAAACTTATTTTTAAAAACAAAACCTTCTTCCTCACTTAAAATATTAGTCGATACCAAAAATTCTGCAAAATTTAAAAAGTAATTTACGACGACGACGACGTTTTGCCAGATTAATGGAGAACCTTGGTTGCTTAGCAACCTCTACCTCCTGCTTTGTAAGTGAAGGAAATTTCTTAAGCTTTAAGCCCATTGATTAGATAGAAAAAAGCAATATAAGTATATTATTAATTTATTTAAAAATTAATTATTCGAAATTTTTATTAATAAAAAAAAAGAAAAAAAATATGCATATATAATTTTTTTTATATTATTACTATAATTTCAAGAAGATAATAATAATAAAAAATAGATAAACAATAGAAACCAATAACGATTGGAGGGGAAATTGTGACTCAGTGGAGAAACTGCATGGTCATTCGGAAAGGAGGATATCGGAACGTGAATGAATACTATTCAGAACAGCGCGAGGTGTTTTGCGATTTTTAAAATCAGAAATGTCGTAAACATAGTTGCTTAGATCATTCAAAACGGAATTATTAATATTTGGAATGAAATTATAAAAAAATTTTTGCAGTTTTATACACAAATTGTTTAAAACTTGGGAGGGAAAGAGCATGTCTGATATCCTCATTTTGGAAAAACCAAGGCAACATTTGTAATCATACGTAGTATTTTATTTTCAAGTCTTTGTATGATCTCGAAATTCGACGGAGCAGTAGATCCCCAAATAGGACTCGCATATGCAAGTATTGGACGCAAGTAAGCAAGATAAATGAGTTTTTTATTTTCCAAGGACAAAGTAGAATTCCTACAAATGAGTGGATACAGTACACGAATGCATCTATTAAATTTATCCCTAAGATAGTTAATGTGAATGTTCTGAAAGAAAAAATACTATATGATGTCACTGCATAAATCCCGCCCATTCGATTATTGACCAATCCTAATCTCCATAGGGAAAAAAAAACATTTAGCTACACATTGCTTAATTTATATTTTCAAATCTGCAGGTTACCAAACGTTGTATTTTTTTAAAATGGAGTTGTAGCTCTTTTACAGAGAGATTACTGTTGCCACAGCAAATTAATCAGCAAGAAATTCAAATTTGTTTTTAAATCAGTACAGACGTATGATATAAAACGACAGGTGGTCATTGCATCTCATGTAAGAACAGCTACGAAACCTTGTGATCAAACATTGAGTGGACTAGACTACATTTACTTCGATGTCTCGTGTTTATTTCTCTACAAATTAAAAATACGAATATATTTTGGTCGACGAAGGTTGTTCTTTTATTTCTTTTTGAAAGAATAAAATTAAAGAATAGTGTTCTATTTTAATGAAAAACATAAGTGAGAAAAATTTAAAAATCATTTAACAAAATTTCATTTTTTTCAAAATGATTAAAAAGTCTTAATCTAACTTTTTAAATTTTTTAATGAGTTTAAAGGCCAAAACCTTAACTATAAGAATAAGCTCCGAAAATATGAACAAAAGTATAGTACAAATTACTATCAATAATAATGTAACAAACTGTACCAATTTTATATGTCTATTATTAATTTATTGCAACAGGTGGGCTGAAATGTTCGTAGGCTGACACATAAATGGCTCTACTAGTATTAAATCCATATGATTTTTAGTTAGCCCTGACCTTCAAAAGTCACGTGTATAAATTTGACAGCTGTTGCACTATTAGTATGTGAGTTATAGCATTTATTATATTGGTATTATAATGGTATTAAATAAAACTTTAATAATAGGTGAGGATAAAAATTCCTAAATTTTTATTAATATTAAAATTTTTAACACAGTAGAACCTCTGTAAGTCGATCTTCAAGGGAGACGCCAAATAATTCGAGTTATAGAGTTTCGACTTATGGAGGATTTCGACTTACGCGGATTCTGTAAGGAAATATTCGACTTGTAGAGGTCTAGATTCTTTCTAACTTATTTTGTGTTAGACAGCTAAAATAAATAAAAATTCGAGTTACAGAGAGTTACATGTTTATTTGCAACTTAAAAATTATATTATTTACTACAATAAAGAATCAAAATAATTCCGAAACAACCTTAAAATTAAAAATTTTATGTATTAAAAAAAGTCAGTTATTATTATTATTTTTTTTTGCTTTAGACAATTCGATCGTTCTCTATCTATGGCATTATCTAAGCTATAAAGAACTAAAAATTATTCTCTTTCGAGTTGCTATTTCATAGAATTGATTATTCTATTTACTATATACTCATACATTGTTTTCTGAGAAACAATGACGTGCATTGTCGGCAAATCCTTAAAGTCGGTAACTTATTTTTCTTCGAGCTATAGAGGTAATTAGTTTCAAATGATCGAATTGTAAAGGTTGTAAAAAAGATTATAAAATCAAACATTGCTAATGTTCGAGATACAGAGGTCCAATTGTTTTTTTGAGTTACACAGGGAAAATATATACCAAAATGGCTTGTGGGGATTGATTCATTGACATTTCGAGTCATGGAGGTTTTGGGGCTTGAAGGGAAGGGAACAAAAAAAAATTTCGAGTTTTGGAGGTTTTTGACTTATTGAGATACGACGTAAAGAGGTTCTACTGTAATAAAATAAAAGTGTCTTAATTTTTCAAAAAATATGCAAAAAAAAAAATAATAACTACTTGGCAGCGGTGGGATTCGAACCCACGCCTCGAAAGACTGGTGCCTAAAACCAGCGCCTTAGACCACTCGGCCACGCTACCTCTGCGACTACCTGTATAATAAAAACTAAGACAAAAATTTAGATATTAGTATGCCGCTTAATTGTCTGTTATTTATTTATTTATTTATTGTATAATGGTATTAAATAAAACTTTAATAATAGGCGAGGATAAAAATTCCTAAATTTTATTAATATTAGAATTTTTAACACAGTAGAACCTCTGTAAGTCGATCTTCAAGGAGACGCCAAATAATTCGAGTTATAAAGTTTTCGACTTACGGAGGATTTCGACTTACGCGGATTTTGTAAGGAAATATTCGATTGGTAGAGGTCTAGATTCTTTCTAACTTATTTTGTGTTAGACAGTTAAAATAAATAAAAATTCGAGTTACAGAGAGTTACATGTTTATTTGCAACTTAAAAATTATATTATTTACTACAATAAAGAATCAAAATAATCCCGAAACAACCTTAAAATTAAAAATATTATGTATTAAAAAGAATCAGTTATTATTATTATTATTTATTTTTTTTTGCTTTAGACAATTCGATCGTTCTCTGTCTATGGCATTATCTAAGCTATAAAGAACTAAAAATTATTCTCTTTCGAGTTGCTATTTCATAGAATTGATTATTCTATTTACTATATACTCATACATTGTTTTCTGAGAAACAATGACGTGCATTGTCGCAAATCCTTGAAGTCGGTAACTTATTTTTCTTCGAGCTATAGAGGTAATTAGTTTCAAATGATCGAGTTGTAAAGGTTGTAAAAAAGATTATAAAATCAAACATTGCTAATGTTCGAGATACAGAGGTCCAATTGTTTTTTTGAGTTACACAGGGAAAATATATACCAAAATGGCTTGTGGGGATTGACTCATTATTTCGACTTATAGAGGGTTGAAATTTCGAATCATGGAGGTTTTGGGGCTTGAGGGGAAGGGAACAAAAAAAAATTTCGAGTTTTGGAGGTTTTTGACTTATTGAGATTCGACGTAAAGAGATTCTAGTGTAATAAAATAAAAGTGTCTTAATTTTTTTAAAAATATGCAAAAAAAGTAACTACTTGGCAGCGGTGGGATTCGAACCCACGCCTCGAAAGACTGGTGCCTAAAACCAGCGCCTTAGACCACTCGGCCACGCTACCTCTGCGACTACCTGTATAATAAAAACTAAGACAAAAATTTAGATATTAGTATGCCGCTTAATTGTCTGTTATTTATTTATTTATTTATTGTATAATGGTATTAAATAAAACTTTAATAATAGGAGAGGATAAAAATTCCTAAATTTTTATTAATGTTAGAATTTTTAACACAGTAGAACCTCTGTATGTCGAACTTCAAGGGAGACGACAAATAATTCGAGTTATAGAGTTTTCGACTTACGGAGGATTTCGACTTACGCGGATTCTGTAAGGAAATATTCGACTTGTAGAGGTCTAGATTCTTTCTAGCTTATTTTGGGTTAGAGAGGTAAAATAAATAAAAATTCAAGTTACAGAAGTAATAAACATGTTTATTTGCAACTTAAAAGTTATATCATGTACTACAATAAAAAATAAAAATAATTCCGAAACAACTTTAAAATTAAAAATATTATGTATTAAAAAATTCAGGTATTATTATTATTATTTATTTATTTATTTATTATTATTTTTTTTGCTTTAGACAATTCGATTTTCTCCATCTATAGCAATAAAAACTATCTATAATTGTAAAAAAGGTTGTAAAATCAAACATTGCTAATGTTCGAGATACAGAGGTCCATTTTTTTTTTTTTTTTTTTTTTTTTTCGAGTTACGGAGGGGAAATATATACAAAATGGCTTGTGGGGATTGACTCATTATTTCGACATATAGAGGGTTGAAACTTCGAGTCATGGAGGTTTTGGGGCTTGAAGGGAAGGGAACAAAAAATTTTTTTGAGTTGTTTCCGACTTATCAATGTTCGACTTAAAGAGGTTCTACTGTACCAGAATTAATAATAATAATTTTTAATATTAGAAAAAAAATCATATTTAATATTAAGTTATTTAATTTTAAAAACTACAAATGTATGAAGCTAATTTTTTTTTAAAGATTTTATTATTTATAATTCATTTAGTTACATTTATTTTACTATCAGTTTAAAATTTCGCCAAATTCGCCAAAAAATATTTCAAATTCGCCAAATTTTCCAACAGTTTCAAGTGGTTCTGTTTATATACACAAAAAAGTGTTATTCAATCACTACCCTTATATAAAGTAACACTTTGTCTCTAGAATTTCTATAAAGATGCATTAATTTATGGAGTGTGAAGGGTTATTTTTAGGGCGATGGCCAATCACTTGAGCAATCTCGTGACCTCGTGACCTGCAGCCAATCACAATAGACGATTGTCGACCAAGTCAGAGCGCGGAAAATGACCTTTGCTTGATTGTCTTGTTTGCCGATATCTGTTCGAAAAGATAAATCTCACTCGATCTAGAGCTCGTTTATCTTATCTTTAGAACTCTTATCTGTTCGAAATAAGTGGATGATGATTTTTGTCCAATGAAAATGATAATGGGAGCGTTTTTATTGGGATTTTCTTTTTTTCCCCCCTTGCGAATTTGGTGAAAGATGGTTCGGTTCTTTTTAATGTTTATGGGTAGGATTATAATGTTTTATAGCATCGGCACACGGCTTGCTTTTATGGGGTGTTAATACACGCGTGGTGTTTATTGCTTCTTAAATATTGGAACTGTCTTACTTAACAACAACAAATTTGCAAAAGCATAATATTAAGTTTTTTGCTGTTTTCAAACAGTAGACGTTGCTCGTACTCGTCGCTCGCTCGGTACCACAGGTTTTGAGTTCGAGTCCGGCGAGGCATGGATGTTTGAAGTGGTTCGGAATCCAATTTAAATTGTAGATGCCTGTTTATTCAGCCCTCGTGTACACAAGATGACAGTAGAGCGACAAAGTAAGCCAAACCTACTCATCGCCCAGTGACAACTAGCGTGCAATTCGTTGGTGTCATCGTATATCAGAAACGAGGAGACTCGACAGAGAATGGGATAATGTACTATATAAAACCTCGAGTATCGATAGTCAGTCTGCTTAGTGGGGAGTTTTCTGGGTTTTCTCGTTTACGATACGCAAGGAGATACGAGGGGTCTGATGAGATACTATATATGAAGGGGCTGATGGCCGAGTGGCTAATGCTCTGATACTCAGTACCACAGGTCTCGGGCTAGAGTCTTGACGAAACCATGGATGTTTATAGTGGTTCGAAATCCACTTAAAACTTAAGTCCCGGTCTAACAGGATCGTAGAGCGTTGTGGGAGTAGTGTGACTCGCGTCTGTAGTCTATCTTCAAGCTACACGCGCCTCCGGGTAGTGCTAAATGAGTAACAGTGGCGCAGCCCTTGCTTATGGTATAATGATTAACTGTCTATGTATTGCCAGCTGCATTAGAAAAAAACCTTACTCAAATGTGAAGCAGTTATCCCCAAAAGTCCTCCCAGAAGGCACTATCCTCCTCTCAAGACCCATCGGTGGTCTTTTATTGGTATAGATAAGGTCCACTGATGTTTATATTACTATATAAATGTATTAAGCCATTCTTTAAAAAAATATTTTTTATTAATTCCATTAACTAAAAACTGACTTAGAGTGACATAAAAACGAGTAATGATTATTAAGTGACATAAAAATAAAAACAGAAAAATTAATAGAAAGGAAAATATTAATACTTCTTCTCCAATGGCGCAACAGTCCCATGGTGAGTCAAGACCGTCTACAGGTAGATATGAGGCTCTACAGTCATATTAGTCCGGAATCTAAGGTTTAAAGTAGATTCCGAATAACTACAAACATCCATAGTACCACCGGAACTCAACATCGAATCGAATCGCCTGGTCTGCGGCAGACCTTAATTATCACGCGGCGTGATTCACGAAACCACAAGGGGCTCACTTTGAAAAACTGGCATATTCAGAGAAGAAAAACAACACTTCTGGTCGACTCATCACAGAACTCTCCCTCTTTTTCACCAAAAACCTTCTTTTAAGCCAGTCCGTCAAGAGAGGCAGGGGGGTTCTCACTCCTCATTAGAGTAGACATTTCTCAGCTCGTAGTCTATCACGATGCAACAACTCATGGTATAGTTCATATTCAATCTGTAGTTGTTTCGTCCTGTGAAGACAATCGCTAAATTCATGAGGTCCCTTTATCCATGACACTGATTATCTGCTACCCGATTGGAGTGACAGGTTGTTCTCATGAGTACAAAACACTAAACGCATGTAATATAACTACCCACAACTTTGCTTACCTGCTGTGAAATTTGAATGATGTCTTGTTATTATGTACTTGACAAAAAACATACATTCCTCTCACCTGGGAATGAAAGTCTAAAACTCTCCCCGTTAGGAAAAAATGTTACAGCCATTAGCAGCATGCTAACCTTCCTTTGATTTAAAATTATTATTTTTGTTTCAAATAAAACATTTCAAATTAAAAAATAAAAACCTTTTAACACAAATATTATTTTTTTATTAATGAAAAAAAAAAAAAAAAAGAAAAGATTTTATTCCAGAACGTTAATGACTTATTATTGAAGATCTTTTTTCAATTAATCCGACTGGTCTAACATATTTAACGAACATTTAATGTTTTGCCGACCCTGTAGTTAGTCATTATTTAAACGTAAACGTTATCTGTGTTTCTAAAAAAATCTACAGATTTCAGGCTTTTGTAATCTATTGCCCAAACAGCTGGCATTTGTCAACAACAACAACAATAACAACATTAATCAAATTTAATTTTCTGAAGAAACTCCACAGTTACCTCAACAGAATGCTCTTTTCAACCAGTTTTCTTGCATCTCTAATTGTACTACGTCGTTTACCTTACTTAACCCTGAGTTCAACGAACTAAAATCATATTTGATTTGCAAAAAAAAAAAAAAATACCAGACACCAACCAAAAGAAACCCGACGACATATCAAATATGTCCTGTATTCGAATTCAAAGTGTCGCAAACGATTTCTCTTTTGTTTCCACAGCTTGGCGGTCGTCAACAGAGAATGACGCAAGAATTATGTCCGCAGCTGCAAGAATCTGTAAGAATAAGAAGATTTTGACTAAAGAGGAAGTGATTGAAGTCACGAATTCTCCATGCGGCTGTACTGTCTGAATAAAACGTTCTTATGTTCGATTCTAGCCTATTTATGATGTGGTTTTAGTAGAATAAATGTTACTGGAATCAAAAACAGAGTATAACGATACGTGTAAATATTTTTATAAATGTTTATTGTCTATTATATTTATCAAAACATGTTTTCAATCCATCGGATTAGAATGTGTATAACAAAATTAATAATTGTATGTTTTGTACATTAAATTAAATTAAATTCTAATAATTATCTTCATATCTATAATTTTTCTGTACGTGTGTTTGTCACTAAACTCCTTCTAAACGGCTGGACCGATTTTGATGTAATTTTGTGTGTGTGTTTGACAACATATTATGTTGCCACCTTTGTTGTAAACCGCCACCAGAGGGTGTTGCAGTATATCAATTTCTATTAATAATATGTATTATACTGTCTGAATAAAATGTTCTTATGTTCGATTCCAGCCAATTTATGATGCGGTTTTAGTAGAATAAATGTTATTCGAATCAAACACAGAGTATTAGTATTATACGTATAGTAGATATTTTGAGAAATATTTAGTGTCCGTAATATTTATCAAAACATGTTTTTAATCTATTTATTGTATTAGAATGTGTATAATAAAATTAATAAAAAAAACGCTTTTAATTAATAAAAAAATTATGTTTTGAACATTAAATTAAATCAAATTCTAATAATTATCTTTATATGTATAATTTTTCTGTACGTGTGTTTGTCACTGAACTCCTTCTAAACGGCTGGACAGATTTGGATGAAATTTTGTGTGTGTGTTTGAGTGGGTCCCTGGATGGTTTAGATTCATAATTGAACCCGGTAGGTGGCACTGCATGTATATGTACTTCTGTACGAGTGTTTGTCATTAAACTCCTCTAAATGGAGTGACTAGATTAAACTCCTCCTAAATGGAGATGATTCGACCGATTTTTATGAAATTTTGTGTGTGTGTTTGACAAAACATAGATAATGTAGTTATGCTATGTCCCCTTGTTGCCACCAGAAGGTGCTGCAGTCTATCCACTTCTATACCTTTCAACTTATCGCTATGAAAATGTGTAATACTATGTATTCGAGTCTGGAAAATAGGTTCGCTTGCCACCAGAGGGTGCTGCAGCATTTCATCTTATAGACCGTTCAAACAGTATTCATGAAAATGAGTATGCACATCTATTTGAACATGAAGAATACATTTGCGATATATTTAATATTTTTAAAATATATAAAATATTAATTATTTATTAATATTTTTTTAATTTATTAATGTATGGAATTAAAAATTTTGGAATACATTCTGAACTACATATTAAATTTGTGCATTTTAATTAATGCATTTATTTGTATATAAAAAAATTTGTAGTTAAAAATTACATTGTAAAAGAAATTCGTTTCGTTTTTATCTTGTTGTTTAATTTTTTAATCAGAATCATAGAGATCGAATTTCTGTTACTTTTTAAAAATTTGAGTGTTTGATTTGCTAAAAATTCAATTAAAATTTGATAATTTTGAAAACTCATAAAATGATAAATTAAATTAAAGTATCTTTCCTAAAGTTGTTAATCTCAGATTTTCTACAAAATTCATTGAAATTTTGTTTTATATAAATAAATAATTTATTCCTTACTTACATCACTATAGCAAAATCTTGAATTAAATAAGTTTTTTTTCTTATCCAAAATTTTATAAAAAAGTTTAATTAATATTATCAATATTTGTATATGTTGTTTTTACTTATCGCTCTAGTGCAGGAAAACCTACATATATATTCATAGGATAATTTAAAATTTTAAAATGTGACAACTTTAATAAAATTAATGCAATTTGCAATTTCAAATAGTTATGTTTATATATTTATTATAACTTGTTATATTTATATATATATATATTAGAATACATTCATAAGTTAATTTAAAATTTTAAATTATGACAACTTTAATAAAAGCAATGCCATTTGAAATTATTATATTTATATATTTATTATTATAAATTTAAAATTAAATCTTTTACATATATATATATACATATATATATATATATATAGAGAGAGAGAGAGAGAGAGAGAGAGAGAGAGAGAAAGAGAGTATACATTCATAGGTTAATTTAAAATTTTAAAATAGGACAAATTTCTTTAATAAAAGTAATGCAATGCGATTTTAAGTTATATTTTTAAAGATTATCAATATAGAATGATAAATAAGTAATAAATGAATCTGAATAAAAAAATAACAAAATCTTTGTCAAAAAAGTAAGCCTTTGAATTATGTTATAAATATTTGATTTTTTATTTTCTAGTCAAACACCATGTCAAAGTAATATGGAGAATTCTTGTCAAATGTTCCATCCTTATATTTTTTTCTTCACCACAACGATATCTAGTTTTTAAATGCAGGTAGGTACATGCATTTGCATCCATTTCTCATCACCTTACGGTGCATAAAAAAAATGCTCTCACACGAAATTTAACAATGCTGTATCCCCTTTCCCTGACAAGGAGTAATATTCTTTATTCTACACTTTATTTTTTATTTTTTATTTCCTTCAATTCCCCATCGGGCCGTCGTTTCCGGCTGGGTTCTTCACCTGTTCCTCAGTTCCCAAAGCGCCACTTCCGGAAAAAAAGTTCTTTTTTTTTTTTTCCCGCGCTTTCATGATCATCTGCCGCTCTCGGCTTCTTAAAAAAATAAATAAATAAAAGAAAGAATAATAATCCCAGCTTTTTCCCCGATATTGCACTTGCTATTATGCAAAAAAGTTGATGATTCTGAGTGTTTCCTACGGATGTGAGTATAACTTGCTGCGGAAATATTGAGTTCGAAAAAATGGCATCATCGGATATTCTATTTTTTGATATTATTTCCACTTTGTTGCGCCAAAGGGAAAGTCCGCTTTTTTTAGGAACTGTTCGAAGAAATAACGTGATAAAATATTCTTGACAAGAATGACGAATGCGAATGATTAATATTTTTAATTGAACTCCTTTCTAACTTAAAACGGATTAAATATTCTTGACAAGAATAATGAATGCAAGTAATTAATATTTTTAATTGAACTCATTTCTAACTTATTGAAGTACGAATTTTAACTGATTCGAAGAAAAAACGGATTAAAATATTCTTGACAAGAATAATGAATGCAAGTAATTAATATTTTTAATTATTTCATTTTTAACTTATTCAAGAACGGAATTTCTTATATATTATTTTATTTAAGAATTTCTTATTCAGAAACAAAAATAAATAAAATTTCGAACATAAACATATATAGGGCAATATGAAAGTCAAGGTTATAGTTAATAATTTATTTATTTGACTGTTAATTAGTTTCTAATAAGAACAATAATAATAGTTTTTCAAAATTAAATAATTATTGAGTTTTAACAAATTTAATGTATAGTTAATCAAAACAGGTGAAATAAAATGCTTGAATGGATTTTTTTATATTAATCGTTCAATTTCTCTTTCTTCAAATTTTTATAATTATAGTATAGATTATTTCATTGTAGTATCAAATAGAATCCGAAAAACAATAAGTATTTCCGGATTAATACACAAGAAATATTTATAGATTGAGGAAGAATTATCAGAAAATAAAAGCACAGAAAACAAAAGCCTATTGTCATTCTTCATTTGACCTTTTCAAACGTTTATTTTTCTAATACATAATCATGCTAAATCATTGAAGATGATACTATTATCTTGAATGCAGTATTGCGTAGAACAGTAAAGCATTCTTAATTCGAATTCTTTCTTCGAATTGTTTATTTTTGGGACTTTTTATTTGCATCTAATACATCTATCTCATCATACTTTTATTATTTATTTTAAATTCATCAAAAGTATTGTAGTCATTATTATAATCGATTTCATTTATTTATATGCCTTATTTATTATTATTATTATTTTGTAGAAGTTGTAAATATTCTGACTAGTATAATATCGTTTGTTAATCAGAGTATTTCGAACTTCGTTAAAAAAAATTTACTTATAATATCAACATTTGAATAAATTTTGGATTGGAGATATAATTAGGATGCTTTTTATTGAAATAATGGGAATGTTAAACTCATTCACATAAAAAGTACTTTTCAATTATTTTTTTAAGAATTTCTCGATTCCAAGTTTAAGACTTTCACAAAATTTCTACTAATGTTATTCTATAATGACATAAAACATCCATAACCCTGTTTTAAATATCCTACAAAATATTTCGATATTTCTTCCAAAAAAAAAAATCGTTTCATTTCTAAATATTTTAAATGTATTCCTAATACAACTGCCTGGAATAAAAATTTTTTCTCCTAAGCTAATTTTTCTTAATTTGACCTTTGAAATTTCTTAATGCAATATGATTTATTTAAATCTGCACTTTTGAAATTTTTTGTTATTTTCATTTATTTTTATTAAATATATAATTCTTTTTAAAAAAGGGCATTTAACTATCTTTTTCTATATTAACTCAAAGGACAAGATCACCGCTATGTTTCAACATTTTACAAATAAAGCTAATAAGCCGTTACGCGGTCAGGATCTTGTTAAACGTTTATTTTTCTAATCATGCAACTTCATTAAAAAATGCAATATCGTTTCATTTCTTGAAAATAATATCAACATTCAATAAAATTTTTATTAAATATGATTATTTAAATCATGCACATAAAACACTTTTCAATTATTTTTACTTGTAAGTAATTTTTAGTATCTTTACAATATATTAATTAGAAAAGAAATTGTAACAATACAAATAAAAAATATCGTTTGTTAGTCAGAATATTTCGAACTTCGTTAAAAAAAATATCGTTTTCATTTCTGAAAATACTTCTAATATCAACATTGGAATAAAATTTTGGATTGGAGATAATTAGATTTCTTTTTTGTGAAATAATGAAATATGATTATTTAAATCATGCACATAAAAGACTTTTCAATTATTTTTACTTGTACGTAATATTTATTATTTTTACAATATATTAATTAGAAAAGAAATTGTAATAATATAAATAATAAATGCAAAATTTGTTGATTTTTTTTCATATGTTTTTTGACTTACAATCAGAAAACCTTACTTAATTTGTATCCAAAATTGATTAAAAAAATTGATTTTTTTTAAAAATTTACTTTTTAATAAATAATTAGTTAACGGTTAATCAGCTATATTTTACTCATGAATCTATTCTTTTAACTGCGCATGCGCATTTCTGAAACAGAATGAGTTGCCACTGAACATTTAAGACTGGTTTATTCATAATGTTTTTAAATTTGTAATGATAGTAATTATTATTAGATCTGATATTTGTCCATGAGTGCTTGTAATATTGACCCTCAAAACTGTTCGTACTCTTACAAATTTTAATGAAATATTGCACAATCCATTAATAAAAATCCACAATTCAGGATGACTACTTTTCATATACAAAATTTTTCCTTTAAAAAAACTACATTAAATATTTTAAGAACATATTAAAATTTTTTGTTCGAAATTCAATAATCAAAAAGTAACGAAAAAGTTATCTCACAAAAGTCTTCATACATATAAAAATCTCTACATATTAGTAAACGTGTAATATTTCTGTCAATTAACACACAATAAGATATTGCCGTATCCACCACAATTTTTAAATGTCTGGAAATAGTATTTACTAATATAGACATTAAGAGCCACAATCTATGGCTTTTAAGGTCATAGTCATTTGGTTATTTTTGACGCCATATTTTAGTGCTACGTAAATGCCAGTGGATACCATCAATTTTATTTTCAGGGGCGAAATATTTTACCAAAAAAAAACGAAAATGTCCCAATTCCCAGGTATGACTTTATTTTGGTAAGCAGTTTTGGAAACAGATTCCCTTGCAATGTGGGACTTAGAAAAGAAACCGTGTGAATATTTTAAAAGCAAGTTCCACGTTCAAAAGATAATCTTTCTAGAATTTTTAAGAAAATTGAAAGATAATCTCATAACTAAATCTGAAGGCAAAAAGTGGCATAATATTCAAGACAGTTGGAAAATCTTCAACACTAGACCACATAAAGAGGCGTTGTCAACTTTCGATTAAGAACCTGACACTATTGTGTTGCGAAACACGTAAACAGGATAGGTGTCCTCGCCTCAAACACTTGCCCAATATGCAGGGTTGGAACAATGAATTCAGAACATCTTTTGAAATGTCCAGGACTGAACAGCGCCAAGGAGAAGTCTTACAATAGTATTGGAAAGCCAGAAACGTCCACTGAGACCAGTTAACTCAATGCGCATCTCAGGAGTCGTTTGGCTTTAAAAGTTTGCGGCTTGTTATTAAACAAAACGAATTGGCGCATCGTTAAAGTGACGGACTCCTGACCGAAAGGTTGAAGGTTCGAATCTGACACTAGGCTCAATTCACTATTTTTATATTTTTGCTACGATGTGCCCCATAATCCTATCATAACGACTAGTGAATAGTTAGGTTTTATTGTAGGCTTTTTACCCCCCCTTTTTTTTTTTTTTTTTTTTGTTAGGAAAATAGAAGGATGGAATAAAACTAATAAAATAAAATAAAAATAAAAATTATAAAATTGAAAAATAAATAAAAATCGGTTCTGATTTTGGCCTTTTTTTTTGGGGGGATAACTTTTACTTTCCAGCATCATTCATCATCGCTCCTACCGTTCAGCATAACCCTTTGCGTACTATTTACATCATAATGAGTTTATACTCTGTTTACTTTTTCAATAGTTTTGGCATCGACAACGGGTCCCTAATTGTACCGAATTTAAGCTTAACTTTAAATTTTTTTATTTTGCATTTTACTTTTTTATTATTAGTATTTTTAATCTTTTTTTTTTTTTTTTTTTTTTTTTTTGAGTACCATTTAACTTGAATTTTTGAAACATTATCTTGTATTTCTAGTAACATTAATTAAGCAGCCAACTATAATTTTAAGCATATCTATGAATCAAGATAAGGAGTTTTAAGGGGTATTTCCCCTGTTGGTACTCCGTAATCGGTACGCCAGTTGCCAGTTGCCAGGAAAGCCAGAAGGATCGTGGACTAAAATAAAGTGAGTACCGCCTTTATTTACTCTCTCCCCTTTGACTTTTTGTGGTGTGTGAGACAGACTTCGTGTATATTTACTTTGTTCTGCTTGTTGCTTCTTTGTGTGTGGTCCTTATTGTAATGAATTGGTTTCCAATGGGTCCTTATGTTACAACAACAGTATTTACTAATGACTTTTTTTTTTCCCGGGCATCATTGTTTATATATTCTTAGATTTTTTTAGTCTGGTTTCATTTTAAAGTCGTGTACACATACTCTAACCTCCAGTTCTCTCCAAATGTGTTCCAATGTGTTTAAATCCTGTGGCTGAGGTGGTGTTCTAAGAACTAGTGGATAATTATAGAATCACCAGATGCAAACGCTGTAATTGTGTTTTTCAATAGTATCTTGATAAAGAAAATTGTTTCCAAATTTATGACAATTTTAAATTATTTTTTGAGAAAATAAAACAAAGATTGTGATTCATCATGCCATCAATATGTACCAAATTATTTAGTCTTGATGTTAACATGTACCCTTACAACAAGACAATCCACCGCCATCTTTACTCTCCCAAATAAGTTCTTGGGATTAAGTTCCTTATTTTTTTTAATGCAATTTTACTCTCTTCTTATTGTAGATTATTACGGAGATCCTTGGCCGCGTAGCGGCCACTAGCTCCTTCACTGCAAAATGTTGAAACATAGCGGTGGTCTCATGCCCTTTGAGTTAATAAGCAAAATAGATAATTAAATGCCCTTTTTTTTAAAGAGAATTATTTATTTAATAAAATTATGAAATGAAAAATAACAAAAATTTCACAAATGTGATGAAATGTTGATGAAATCAGTTGCATTTAATAACCCAGAATGATCTTAGGAGAAAAGCGAACTTTTTTCATCTAGGCAGTTGTAAGGAATTAATTAAAAATATTTAGAACAGTGCGAGGTCTTTTGCTATGTTTGCGGGAAGAAATATCATACTCGTCATTTTGTAGGATATTTAATACAGGGTTATGGATGTTTCGCATATCATTATAGAATTGAGTAGAAATTTTGTGAAAAAATTGTCTTAAACTTGGAATCGAGAGAGCTCGTCTAATTACGAAAGTACCAGGGTGAATTCGTTAACATTCTGAGTGTTTTGTTCTCAAGCCTTTGAATCATTTCAAAATTGCAACAGAACCCCAAACTGGGCTTGCATAAGCTAATATTGGACGAAGATAAGAGAGATATATTAGAATTTTGAGATTAAGAGGTAAAGCTGAATTTCTAATGATTAAAGGATAGGGAATTCTAAATTGAGTATTGAATTTATTTCTAAGGTTGTAGATATGCGATCTGTAGTTAAGTTTATTATCAAGAATAATTCCTAAGTACTTAGTTTCTTTAGACCGGGTGATATAATTATTATATATTTTAATATTAGGAGGGTTATAGGATTTTTTGCAAGTGAAAAGAACTGCTTCAGTCTTGTCTACATTTAAGTTTATCTTCCAGTTAATGAGCCTTTTTTCTAAATCAATGATATAATTTTGCAAATTTTCCTGGATAGTGCAAGTTTTTTTTACTCCCTTCGAAGTCAAAAATGTTAAATCGGATGCTTCCATCTGCAAAAAGTAACGATCCCAATACTTTTTTTTAAAAAAATGTATTTGTCTTTTTTCCCACTTCAAATTATTTGTCAGCCCCGTGCATCTCTGCTGATCCCTGAGCACTTCTAAAACAATTCAGGTGAAACTTTCAAATCTGAAAATTTTTCTATGTCATCAGAAATTTTTTATAGTAGTAAAAAAATTGACAATTTTGGATGACTAATTGTTTTAATAAATATATTTTATTTCGGTTTTTCTTAAATTGTTCGATTTTTATTTTAAATCTTTTGAAATCTAACTTTTTTATTTGTATTAATTTTTCATTTCGTTGGCATAGCTTTTATTTTTATTCATATACTAATCATATTATGTAGATCTTAGATATACATTCAAAATTTGCTTCATTCAATTCATTCATACATTACTTAGAAATTACACTTGATAATTGCTGCCATCCTTTTGCTACATTACACGAAGTTCGCAATTTTCACAAAGGCTGACATATCACTCATCAATTAGACTCTAATTTGCATAAACAAAGACATTTCTCCTCTTGGAGGAATTGGCGCCCTGATGGCCAATGGGCTGGCGCTCTGATCTTTGGTACCACAGGCTTCAGGTTCGTATCCCAGCGGTGGCGTGGAGGCCTGTAAGCATTTCGGAATCCACTTTAAACTGCAGGTTCCGGTCTGTATAGCCTAAAACGTGCACAAAATTAACCGTAGAGCAACAAACCAAACCTAAATCTTCATTGGTGTAACAACCCCATGGAGACTGCGGGCATATTTCGAAACAGGAGATGTTTATTTTATTTATTATTATTATTATGGGACCTTCCCTCAACTTTCTACAGTCATATTAGATCGTAATAGGATGTCTGATGGCCGAGTGACTAGTACTCTAGCACTCGGTGCCATAGGTTGCAGGTTCGTATCCCGGCTGTGCCTTGGATGTTTTTAGTGGTTCGGAATCCACTTTAAGCCGTAGGTCCCGGCCTCATATGTTCGTAGAGCGTCACAGAGCCCAATCAGGCTTCTTCTTAAACATGTCATTCCCAAACTGTATAGGGGCAATTCAGCTCTAGGCACAGTGATATGGTGTAGTAGTAGTAGTGGTTCAGAAACCACGTTAAACTGTAGGTCCCGGTCTAATTAGCACTTGTGTGCACAAAATGATCGTAGAGCGATAAACCAAACCAAATATTGGAGGAATTGTCAAAAATTTCCAAAAGTATTAACAGTGCCGGCAGGTAGTCCATTTGTAAAATTTGTTTTACAAATAGACTACAGACTCCACAGAAATTTGTTTTTAAAATAAGTTCTAACTTCTATGGGTATCCAATAACGATCGAAAAAATTATCAACTATTCGTATATCTTACAGGAAATATACTTGCAAACTTAACTTGACTAGGTGCTTTGAGATTTATGCTTGTGCTGTTTTATTTCAATTTATCCAAATGCTATTAAAATACCAATAAAAGAAGTTGAAACTTGTAAATTTTTTATATATTATTCAAGAATTTGTAAATATGTTCTTCACCTTTGAAGCCATTGACTTCTTTTACTACAAAAAGCAATTAACCTACAAGTTGTTTGTCATTATGAACGACTTTGCGTCGAATAACATGTTTTCACATAAAATAATTTAAATTTTTCCCTCTTTTTTTATTTTTTGAAAATTATTCTGCATTATTCTTTTGCATTTTAACCTCCATGAACTTTGCACCATCTCAAAAATTCTACGTTTGCCAGATTTCAAAGTTTTACCAAGAAAGAAAATTAAAGGTCGGTTTGCAAAGTCGTCGTTTTGCTTTTAATTCTGCCATTTTTTTTTTAAATTTTATTTATAAGTAGAAAACATTTTTTACTTTTTAAAATGCACTTGTCCATTTTTTAAAAAATCCCCAAAACTAGTTTTTGGTAGAAATGAAAACAGTCAACAATATAGGGTAACAGGTGGTTTCGTTCTTCCAAGTTTCTCGTCATTATCTGCAGATTGGTTCAAAGATTCCGACCCGATATCTGTGGCCCTGCAGACGAGAAATAAACAAAAATGGCCTTCACCGGCAATTCTGGAAGAAGGTTGGGACGAATTGCTCCTTCACAAGGGCGGGTGCTCGAGTTCTTCCGGATTGCAGACGAAACAAGCAGTTAATCATTCTGTTTAGAACCGCTAATGCCAGGGTCACGGTCGATTAAATGTCGTTTGCAGGCACCAAAAAAAGAATTCGAAAACTGCGCTGCTGTTTCAATATTAAAATGTAATTCAAGGATGGATTCTGTTCACTCTTGTTTATTTTAATTTCGGAGAGGTCTTTAGAACAATTTGGGTATTTTTTTTTTAGAATGTTTATTATTTTTATTCTCTTTTCGTTCTACTTTGGAAGAACAAATTATTAGATACCCCTATATATCATTCTGGAGAATGGCACAAATTCTATTTTGCATAGAATATTATTTCTAAATCCAAAGGCATTAAACAGGCTTTTCTTTTGTTTTTTAGATTTTTAATGGTTCAAAATGAAGAATTAATTTAAACATATTCATTTTGGCTGAAATGAATGCAGTATACATTAAATATAGCCATTCTTTTAAACTCTTGCTGAATTTACACAAGGAGACATTGTACATTAATTATACATTCTATGAAAATTCGCAACAGATGATTTGATGAAGGGAAAGAATTCTGCCATCCCATGATCTCCTGCGTCACAGTTGTGGATGGCGTTAGTTTGCGTTACGTTTGCTGCAATACATAATTTTAAAGTTGAATTTCAAAAAGACACAAGTCTTTAGAACAATTGGAGTATATATTTTTTTTTTAGAATGGTTGTTATTCTTATTCTGTTTTTGTTCCACATTTTGGCTGAACAAATCATTTGAAGGAAATATGCCATTCAAAGAATGGCACAAATTCTCTGTTAGACAATTTGACTTTGCATAGAGTATTATTTCTAAATTCATTACTTGTGCCAATTTACTTGTACCAATTATTAAAGAGAGATTGTAGTAATTGAACCAACCAATTTAGCAAGCATATGCTCCTTTCAGGCGATGTCTCGGCGACTGGTCTAAAAATTATAAAGATAATGGCAGAAAAAATTCTAAAACAGTTTTTGGCCCTAATGCTTACTGGAACTGAAGCAATAGCCTAAAGCTGGAAAGTTAGGAGACCCTAGTTTAGACGCCAACAGAATTGCTAATTTATAATTTTAATCGGCGACCACTAATGTGTGCATTCAATCTGCCGCAAAGGCACAACACAACAGCCACAATACAACACAACTTATTACTATAGTAAGCGGGCCGTCTTACTACTGGCCCAGTTTCTGAACGAGAGATTTCTTTTGGGGAGTTTTTTTATCTGCCCAACTCTCTACTGTCGCACAATGAATTTGGGTTCCACTAAAGTGGATTCGAACCACTACAAAGCATCGGCGGACTCTAGATAGCAATGTGCAT